>JAMKQA010036825.1:0-31503 GCA_024699735.1 Posidonia australis | reverse complement strand
TATGTTATAAAAATGTTATGTTATGTTATTAATAATTCATGTGTAAAATTTTATTTGTTATTTTATAAGTTATAACTCATGTGATTATATATAGAGTTGTGTTTGTTATTTTAAATTTTCTTTTGTAATTTTTCAGTTGTCACTCTTCAAGTTTAAAAAATAATGTTTATTTCAATTTTATAAAATCAGTAATAACTTGATATTTTAAATCTTTTGTAATGTTATTTCTTTTGTTTATTTCAATTTTATAAAATCAGTAATAATTTGATATTTTATCAGAGTTCTTTTGTAATGTTATTTCTTTGTTATTTTAAATCTTGATGTTAATAACTAATAATAGTTATGAGTTATTAAGCTATGTTATTAAGGTATTCTATAATTCATGTTATTATATGTTATTAATAATAGTTATTAACTTATGTTATGTTATGTTATAAAAATGTTATATTATGTTATGTTATTAATAATTCATGTGTAAAATTTTGTTTATTATTTTATTAGTTATAACTCATGTGATTATATGCATAGTTGTGTTTATTATTTTAAATTTTCTTTTGTAATTTTTCAATAGTTACTCTTGAAGTTTAAAAAATAATGTTTATTTCAATTTTATAAAATCAGTAATAACTTGATATTTTAAATCTTTTGTAATGTTATTTCTTTTGTTTATTTCAATTTTATAAAATTAGTAATAACTTGATATTTTATTAGAGTTCTTTTGTAATGTTATTTCTTTGTTATTTTAAATCTTGATGTTAATAACTTGATATATAATTATATAAATTAGTAAGTCTTTATGATTTTAAAAAAAATTCCAATATTTCATAATTAATTAAAAAATTAGGAAAAATTGAAAAACAAAATCAGAAATGATTGTAAAAACCACTAAAATATTTAGAAAATCAGAAAATATTTGAATACATTATTTCATTAAATTAATGACAATGTCGGTTCGTTTTCAACCTTCATAAATTCCTCAGGATCTGAAAGTAGTGGAGATCGTAGTGATATTAGGACAGCTAAATCAAAGGATCCAGGTTGATTGCATGGATATCCAATTGACAATGATAGACAAAAAACAAAATGTAAATATTGTGACAAGCAAATGAAGAGTGGAGGAATAACAAGATTAAAACAACACCTTGTTGGTGGATATAGTAATGTAGTTAAATGTAAATCGTGTCCATCTGTAGTTTCTGTTCAAATGAGAGAACTATTAAATGACACTAAAGCAAAGAAAAATGACAAAAAGAGAAGAGAAGAAAGGTTCAACAAGATTCTCTTTAATGAAGATACTTCTGGTGCTATTCCTATATCGGATTCAGATGATGATATGATTTATTCTGTAGACTGTAACACTTTAAAGGAAAGAGAAATGTTTAGAAGATCAGTAATAGAGTCTAGAAATGAAGAATGACATAAAGAGCAAATTGAAAGATTTCATAGGACAGGTAGTAGTCGAACTTACAAGGGAAGTGACAGTGGCAGTGGCAGTGGCAATGGTAGTGGTATGACACAAAAGGATAAAGGTAAAGGCATTACTGGAATGTTCAGAACATATAGTCAAAGATACGACAATCCAGATGCAGCTACAGTTAGAAAAGAAACCTCAAAACAGAAAACAATCAAAGGCTTGTTTGGAAATGTTAGAGAAAAAGTTGGTCAAGCTGTAGCAAAATATATGTTCTTCAATGCTATCCCTGCAAAAACAGCAAAGGGATCTTATCTGCAATATATGTTTTAATGTTGTAGCAAAAGAAGGTGGAGAAGTAAAGACATCAATTGAGTATGAGATCATGAACAAGTATTTTAAAGCAGAGAAGGAAGAATTAGAAGCTTATATTAATGGTTTGAAACGACAATGGCCAATTTATAGGGTAACTATCATGTGTGATGGTTGGACAAGTATCATAAGGAAACAGATCATCAACTTCATGGTTTATTGTGATGGTCGTACAATTTTCTTGAAGTCTATTGATGCTTCTGATGTTATCAGAGATTACAAGTACATATACAAGTAAATCGAAGAAATTATTAAACAAGTGGGAGTAGCAAATGTAGTGCAGATTGTGACTAATAATGGAAGTAACTTTAAAAAGGCTAGTTCCGGAATTATGAGAAAGTATGACACATATTGGACACCATGTGTAGTTCATTGTATTGATTTAATACTTAAGGACTTTGGGAAGACGAAGTTGGTGGAAAAGACAGTGAGAGATGCAAAGATTGTAACAAATTTCATTTACAATCATTCTTTTTTACTAGCTTTAATGAGGTCACTCGAGTGTTGTGGTGTTGATTTGATTCGTCCAGGAGTCACCAGATTTGCAACAAATTATATTGCTCTCCAAAGTATGCTTAATAAAAGAAATGGATTGAAGTATATGTTCAATTCGCCATAGTGGTACAAATACCATGAGAGTGAAAGTCCAATTGGTAGGAGAGTAAATTCAATTATAAATAATGTATATTTTTGAGAGAATTGTCGAAAGGTTGTACATATTATGGCACCAGTTTCAAAGGTCATTCGATTGGTGAATGGTGATAAGAAGCCTACCATGAGCCTCTTATATGAGGCAATGAGATTGATGAAAAATGTTGTGGCTGATGTAGCATACAAATCATCTAAGGCATATCTCAAAATTATAGATGACAGATGGTCTAACATGCTTCTTCATCCTCTACATGAAGCTGATAAGCATTTTAACATGAACATTCATAATTTTCATCATTATATTTCATCTATTACAAAATTATTTGCTAAATAAGTTTTTTTTGTTAATGTAGCATATTATTTGAATTCACAGTTCCAGTACAGTCATCAACTTGGCAATCATACTGATTTATTAGCATCTTATAAAGATGTGATCAAAAAATTGGAGTCCAATGTTAATGTCCAAGTACAAACTCTCAATGAATTGAAGTACTTTCGAGATGAACTTATGTCATTTGAAGAGCCTCAATTCATTGAGAGCTTGTACTTATGTCATTTGAAGAGCTCTCAATGAATTGAAGTACTTTCGAGATGAACTTATGTCATTTGAAGAGCCTCATACGATACGTTCTTGTGACACAATGACTCCAAGTAATACTTTTAATATCATTTCTTTTATTTCATAATATAGTTAATAAATAAAATATCATATTTCAAGTGAACGGTGGATGTTAAATGGAACAGATGTTCCAAATCTGAGGAATATTGCTGTAAAGGTTTTATCTCAAACAGCAGCAGCATCTGGTTGTGAACGAAATTAGAGTACATTCAACCTTATTCATACAAAGAGAAGAAACAGATTAGGCACTGCAAGGTTGAATGACTTGGTATTTGTACATTATAACATGTGGCTAAGAATAAAACATATTAAAGAGGAAGAAGAGAAAGATTATATAGACCCAATAGATCTTACATATATTTATAACGAGGACGAAGAAAATCCTATACTTTAATGGTTGCAAGAAAATAGAGAACCAGTTCTAGATGAAGAAGAAGGTAGAGTTCTAGATGAAGAAGAAGGTAGACTGTCTTCTAGAATTGTTAGTGAAATGGGCATTGATGTAGAGGAATATATGAGCTCATCAGGACGCTCTTGTGGACATACTCCAGGCTTAGGGGATGACAGTAGCACAGATGATGATGATGGTACACAACCACCAAACGACGACGATTGTGGCATTAGAGATGTAACCCCACCTGCAACAGAAGAGTCACAAGAACAGAGAGAGACACAAAGGTCACTTAGTCCATTTACAGGGGAGGATGTCTTCACACATACTACACAAGATGAGGATCATGGAGGCCGGTCAGAAATTTATTATCGACGACGAGGTCGTCGTTATCAACAACTAGATGAAGATTCTTGGAGCAGTCATACAAGAGGATCTTTGTTAGACTCACTTGACTCTTTGAGTATTCATGATCCTAGAGATTCTCATAATTATAGTTCTTATGGAGGTGGTTCTGTTGAACAAACAGACTATAGTACTCAAAGCGATTGGACAAGAACTACATCTTCTTATGCTCCAAGTGAACAAACTGGATAGGATATGAATTCATTATTTCATTATGCACATCCTTCAACACAATATGAAGAGCAACTCCCTAAACGTCTTTCAAGTCATTCTTATATCCCTCGACAGCCTCAACCAGTATATATAATTCCTCAATATCTACCAATGGGATTTTTAATACAATTGCCAATATTACAATGCCACTACTTCATCAATGAATATCAGACATATTATAATCATATGTTTTGGAACAACTACGTTTTCTGGAGAGTCTCAAATTCGACAACAAATTCATCAAGAACACAATATGACTGATGTACAAGAAGAATATTTTGATCAACCAAGGCATTCTTCATGGTATTAAGCATATATAACGTAATTTTTTTGAGTATTTTTGTTTTTAAACATTTATTAAGTATTTTTATGTATTATTTATATTTCAAGATATGTCTATTAGGTCTATTTACTGTATTTTCATGTGATACATATTGAGGAAGTTGATCTAAGTAGTCTAAGATGTAGATTATTACTTATTTTAGCTTATTCAAGAGTTTCAAATCAAAATTCAAAGTTTTTTTTTACCATTTTTATGAACTTTCGTAAATTTACCGCGTTTCCATCGACATTTACACTGATGTTCGATATGTTTCCTATTTTTGTCAGACCGAAGTCCGACATGAAACCGACGTTTGATTCTATGGTGGAAACACAGAAAAAGAAATTACCTTTGTTCACGAAATTACCAAAGCGGAGTCATATTGGTGTTGTGTCAGCAAGCTGAAAAATCGATTTGTGTTGACCAAATTTTCGACATTTGGTGCCATGCTCATGGGATACTGTTATGTGGTAGAGATTGGGGTACTTGAAAAGTTTTGCGAAAGGTCTTACGAATTTAGATTTATGATTGGCTTAGTGATGGTAAAATTCAACCTTTACAGGTAGAAATTTCAAGTTTAATGAAATATCAAAATATAAGTTTAATGACATATGACCTACGCTAACTATTTTTTGTTGAGTGTAATTAATTCTGATTGTAAAGATCATCAACTATCTGGGAATTTAAAGTTTATGTTAATCATTATTTAATTCACTAAGGCATATTGGGTTTATAGTTGTCCTACCTTGTGAGTAATGCTTTTGTTAAAGAGAAAGAAAATATTATATTGCATATTCATAAAGAGAATGCATTCTCCTATATATGTATATAGGAGTACACATACTTGTTCTATAAGAAATCTTATAAATAGATAACACAAATATTTATATAAGGATCTATCTATTCTAATACTCTACCTGAAGTTGAAGTATGTGTGTCTGTGTGTATAATATGCCTAGTTTGTTACGTAAGGGCTCAAAAACAGTAATTCTCAACCTTTTTGTAAAAATATTAGCTAGCTGCTCAAAAGAAGTATAAAGAGTAGAGATAATCCCATTTATAATAGTGTATCTTATATAATGACAATACACTTCAATTTGCTTAGTACGTTCATGGAAAGTTGAATTGTTTGCAATAAAGATGGCAGTTTAATCATCACAATGCTCTAGTATAGGTAACTGCATTGTGAAACTCAACACTATCAATAAGGATCAAAGTCATATCAATGTACAAGTTGTTTAAGTCATGGATCTATATTTAGCTTCAACATTAGATCTAGAAATCACATTTTGCTTTTTATTCTTCTATGTGACAAGATTGCCTTCAACATAAGTACAATAGCTAGAAGTAAATTTCCTAGTCCCTTATTACCTACATGATTGGAATCTAAGTATGTCACAATGCACAGATGCTCATGCCTTTGATATAGTGAGTCTTTTCTTGGAGTCCCTTTAATGTAAGTAAGTACTTGTTGCTCTACTCTAGTAAATAATCCTTGGCTCATGTATGAATTGACTAAGGAGACCAACTACATGGATATGTCTATGCGTGTAATTGTGAGATAAATAAGCTTGCCAATTATCCTTTGATATCTTCCTACATCCACAACAAGCTCTAAAGTGTCGTCTTAGGAATAGGACTTATAGGTGTATCCTTTGATTTGCATTCCAATATTCCTATTTTCTAAAATAAGGGAAGGGCATACTTCCTACGTGATAACCGTCTTCCTTTTCCATAAGTAAACTCAATTTTAAGGAAGTACCTTGGTTTGTCTATATCTTTGGTAGTAAAATAGCTCCTCAAGTATTCCTTGGTCTCTGTAATGTTAAAAGTATCACTATCAATAAGAAGAATGTCATCAACATAAACAACAAGAATGATATTTACCTTATCGCTTGTTTTTATAAACATAGAATTATCTACTGCACAATGGTGAAAATCAGCTCCCATAATATTCTGATTGAACTTGTCAAACTAAGATCTAGAACTCTGTTTGAGCTCATAAATCACCTTTCTAAATTTACACATTATATTCTCTCCTTGAGCAATATATCTAGGAGGTTGCTCCATGAGGACCTACTCCTCTAAGTTTCCGTAGAGAAATGCATTTTTGACATTAAGTTGATAAAATTCTCAAGCCAGGTTGATGAAAATAGATAAGAGAACCTTAATAGAATTGAGACGAATTATCTATCAATGGAGCCATTTGGTTGGTATTTGATAGTAAATTCCCATCTACAGCTAAAAACTGTGGAGTCTTTTTGAACTTAGAAAGGATGTGAACTTAGAAAAGGTGACATCAAGTGAAATGTAATATCTTTTGAGAAGAATTATAGCAGTTGTAGTCTTTTTGAGTCTAAGAATACCTAACAAAAATACACTTGATAGATCTAAGAGAAAGTTTGTCAAGTCCATGTGAGAGGTACTGAACATAACAAATACATCTAAATACCTTTGGAGGAAGATGAACAAGAGTATCATTAGGGCACAAACGACAAAGAGGAATGTCCTACAAAAAATAGCAAAAGCCAACCTATTGATAAGATAGGATATAGTAAATACAAGATCAAGACCAAAAAGATTTTGAGACATTTATTTGTATCATAAGAGTGCAGATAACATCAAGAGTATGTCGATGTTTACGCTTAACAATTCCATTCTATTATGATGTACGGTGATAGGAAGTTTGGTGTAAGATACCTAATGAGGCATAAAACTCAGCAATCCCAAACTGAACATACTCTAAAGCATTATTAGTGCAAGTCAAGCAAGTAAAAGTAGAAAACTAGGTTTTATTTCTTTGAAAAAAATTCTTGATTACATTAGGCATTTGAGTTCTATTTTTAAGCAAGTATACCTATAAGATACAAGAGTAATCATCAATAAATACAATGTAATAACGAAATCTAGAAACATAAGATACACGAATAGGTCCCTAGATATCAGAATAAATCAACTCAAAAGAACTACTACTAACAAAACTAGATTGATGACAATAGGAAACACAATGATGCTTTCTTAATTGACAAGATTGACATTCAAAGGACTCAAGAGATAACCATGGGAAGGCTTGTTGAAGCTTACTACAAGGATGACCTAGACGATGATGCCACAGAAGAGATAGCTCAGGCTTGGAAACAAACTACTGAAGGTCTGTGGGAATATCATCATGAACCAGCAAGTAGAATCCACAATTAGCTTTACAGTCCAAATCAATCTTTTTTTCCATTTGTAAATTTTGAAAGATACAATGATGAGGAAAGAAGATTACTTTTCAATATAAGGCTTTGGTGGTAACACTAATAGAAAACAAATTGATAGGAAAATTAGGGACATGAAAGACATTTTCAAGAGGCAATTGGACTAGAGAGATATGATATCAAACCACTGACCAATTGGACATAAACTACTGCCCTTTACGGTGAAAAGCAGCAGTCGACGGTGGACTATAGGAACTGTTGGTGCTAGAAACTAGCGACAACAACTGGAGAGGCCTGTAGAGGTGGTCAGAGGGGGTTGGAGAGAAGAGATGCTCAAGTAGCCCTTGAAAAATCAACAGCAGGTGGCAGCCAGGCTTCCAAAGTCACCTCTACATTGTGGATGTGTTTGACTAGTAGAGGGCTGGTCAGCGACTTCTGCTGTGGGAGGGTGCTGGAGAGTGGTGGGTGGCTAGAGATCACCGAAGAGTGCCGACATGCCTATTGGAAGTTGTCGGAGATGGCTGAATGGCTGACGGATGGATGGCACAGAGGTTTGGAAGGTGGTGCTGGTTTTTTTAATCTCAAAACCCTAGTTCTAATACCATGTTAGGGAGAAAAAGAATATTATATTGCATAGTCATAAAGAAAATACAATCTTTTATATATATAGAAGTACACATACTTATCCTACAAGAAAGTTCGTAAACAAGTAACACAAAGATCCATATGCGGATCCATCTACTCTAACAACTTCAATGATCCGACCACTCGAATGGTTGCAGGTTTGAAATTCGGCTTTATCGGTGCAAAAAAGAAGTTCATACTTATTATCTGGAGAATGGCTTCTCACTGTTATTTACGTTGTCTGTGATGTTTTGGTCCTACTTGCTGCTTGATGTAATGTGGTAGGTGTTCAGCATAGCTGAGTTGGTTCGGGATGGTGAGAAAAGTCTTGTCTAAAAACTGTATTTAAAATCTTTAGATAGGTGTTAATAGCTTAATTGAAATTGGAACATGTTAATGCAGGATCTGTTTTATGATTATTATCAGTCATCTGACTATGATTTTGGGGACATGGCCAAATTCATGGTTTTCTAATCTCTTTTAGTAGACATTTTTATTAGTAGATAATATCTCTTATTCTGTTGCTGACGCAATACATGCAATGACTTGAAATGCATATTAAAATCGTAAATTATTATCTCAGGTGGGTTCCATTATAGAACTCAGAAGATCTTATCAGGCCTACAACGTTATGCCCACATTAAGCAAGGTTTTGCGTAGATATGGTGTGTAGAACTTTGGTCCATGCGATCACTGAAAGGTAAACTTTCTTGGTGAAATATTTCATATTTACTTTCTCTGCCACTGACAGGATATACCTACTTATTTCAGATTTTTCTTTGGTGATATCGTTTATCCCAAATGTTACCCCTGGTATCTTCGACCCAAAGCTGTATGTCACACCAGACATCTTCAAAAAACGTTGATCACGTGGATGGACAGTAGTCACCTATATTAAGAAAGTCAATTATGAAGCTAGTAACCGGCAGCAGAATCACTTGGTAACATTAATCAAGTTCAACATGTGCTCTAAACGACCTTCAAGCGAAACAGTTTTTGAGCATCTAGTTCAAACAAGATTACAGGATCTGGCCTTGCTATCATTTTGCTACCATGAAGTGTTACCTTTGACTGCCTCTAGGTTTATTGTGTTGTAGTTGACTACATTACAATAAAAAGTTAATGCCTGTAAATTAGTAAATTTACGAGCATGCATTATAGTAGCTACTGTAAATTTTAACTTGGAATGTTGTTGAGAAAAGGTAGATATAGAGTGTCCCCCTTTGGCATAATGTTTTTTCTTTTTACTACAAAAGAGTTGCAACTGTCATGGGATAGAAGAAATCGATTGTATTCCATGCCGCTAAAATAGATGGAATGGTCATGGCAAATGCATGTTTAACGATTAGTGGTGTTAGTAGTAAGAGACGTCTTCTAGCTTTTACATTTTGAAGATCTATTTGATAGGACTTTTACATGACTTTTGAGCATGCAACTTCTGACAGAAGTTGAAGTTTAAAGATTCCATCAAATAGTTCCAAGTAGCTATATGTTTTTGAGAATCACATAGTTTTTATAACGATATTTCCTTTATATTGTCAGAAGTAAGAGATTGACAGTTTATGTTTAGAAGTTTGTTTTTACATTTTTGATCTCCGTATTTGTCCATGAGTCTATATCTATAATCTTATTACCTTAAAAATCATAATTTATTTACACTTATGTCATCGACAAAAACTTCTCCTTTCCTAAATCCTCGAGTTGTCTTTTAATCTTCTTTTTCGGTAAACCTCCACCTCCACAATGATGGTGATGGCGACCATTCTTTTGGTGCGTGACCTTTGTCTTTTTTCTTGTGCTCTCAGTCACCTTTCATTGGCCATCATGTCCTCTTCTTGTCCTCTCTTTTCTCTCCTCTGCCTTGCCCCTTTGATTCTCTCTTCTTCCTCCTTTGCTTCCCCCTTCAATTCGACGATTGTCTCTCTCCTTCACTAGCTACTGTATTCTCTTTTAGCCTTCTCTTTTCCTTCCTTTGCGTCCCACATTTGGCCCTATTGTTGCCTCCTCCCTTTAGGCGACACTATAGTCACCTCTCCCTTCCAAGTCGATCGTCACTTTTCTTTTTCAAATAATGTGACTCATGATTATATTGATCCATTTTAAGGTAAACATGACACATAAAAAACCAAAATATTTTGGCTTTATAAGTAGTCGTTTTGATCCATTCCTCATGGAGTTATGTTTGAGTAGTTTTTAAAAATTAAGACATTAATAAATTGAAGAAATCACTACTTTGATTTCCTTGTTAAAACAATTGCAAAAATCATTGCTTCTTATGTGTTTCTTGTATAAGTTCCTTATGATTGCATGCTATCATATTGACAAAGTTCAAAATAGTTGACCATGTAATCATATTTGTAGTTGCATGGTCCATCATACTGAATAGGTTAGATTTTTTACTATAATGGTTCGTATACTTTGACCTCTTGTAATGGTTTTTTTTGCTGTAATGTAATACCTGTTGTTGTCTGTAACTAATAATTAATTTGCTATAATGTATGCCTTTGAGGTTGAAATATGATATATTGTTTATGTTCAAAAAATTGATATGATCATTTTTTAATTTGTTAGAGGAACTTGTTGATGGATTCCAAGGGTGATTGTTTGGATTATGATTGTGCTTTGGATGATATGGAAAACGATGAGGAAGATTTCTATGAGGATGAAGAGTTAGAGGATGTTTTAATTGTACTTATACTTGCCTTGATGTAGTATTATATTGAGAAACACCTAATTAGAAGAATTGTTCATGATGCTCCTTTTACTGATAACTAAGTTTTTCAGAACATGTTAAATGGACATCTTAGGATATGTTTTGACGCTTGTAGGCTTCTACCTCAGGTGTTCGTTAGGTTATGTTCTATTTTTAGGGTAATGGGTTACTTGAGTGATAGTTGTCAAGTTTCTATGGAAGAACAACTTAGGATCTTTTTACAAACTATCACTCATGGATATAAAAATCGTTTTGTCCAATATTCCCTACAATATTCTAGTGAAACCATTATTTAGTATTTCAACCTAGTATTAGATGTTATTTATATTTGGTCTCATGAAATAATCCAATCTAAGGAAAGCTTGTTTAACACACTACAATATATAATACAATACGAGAATGATAAATATTACCCTTACTTTAAGGATTGTGTTGAAACAATAGATGGTACTCATATTCATGTAATTGTTTCAAAGGAATGACACCTTACTTTTAGAAATGGAAGGGATTCCAAATACTACACCCAAAATGTCCTTGCTGTGTGTGATTTTCATATGAGGTTCACTTTTGTTTCAACTGGATGGAAGTGTACTGTACATGATTGTAAAGTATTGAATCATGTACTTTACAATCCATCCCACAACTTTCCCATGTCACCTATTGGTAAGAATCTATTAATGCAGATCTCTGTTACATGTTAATGTATTGAGATTTTTTATATCTTATTATATATTTTGAATGTAGAAAAATATTATGTTGTAAATGCAGGTTATCCCAATAGAAATGACTTTTTATCCCTTTATCGAGGTATAAGGTATCACTTACCTGAGTTTCAAGCTGTTCAACTTTGTGGGACGGAGGAAAAATTTAACATGCTTTAGTCCTCACTAAGGAATGCTATTGAGCGTTCATTTGAAATTCTAAAAAAATGATAGATCATATTAAACGACATGCTTCCTTTCTCTTACAAGTGAAGATAGTTGTGGCTACAATGGTTGTTCACAACTTCATTGTTAATCAAAGCCTTCAAGATGAAATCTTGTTTGCATTCCAAGATGAAGAGGTACAAGTAAATAATGACCATCCAACTATGTATGAAGATTATGAGACCTCTATTCCAGATAACACATTGATGAGAGTCATACGTGATCGCATTCAAAATGAGATAGCTTCTAGTTGATATTATTGATGTTTTAGGACTCTTATTGTTATGTATTTCATGTTTGAGATCTTTATGTAATTCATGTATTCCAAATGATACTCTTATGTAATTCAGTTTGAAATCTCTATTTATTATGAGTACAAAATTAAATTTAATATGTTGTCTTTAAATCAATAGAACAAGTAGATTCTAATTCTGAATGGAGCATTGTTCTTGTTGAAGCAAATGTAATCACTATTACTACAAAAAACAAAGGCAAAAAAAGAAAGCAAGGAAATCTGAATGAAGTCGATCCAGTGAAGAAGCCAAAAACGTTCATTGAGATGACTTCAAGGTTTACACCTTCATCACTATTTGTCTTGAAGAGACAACTCTTGGAAACAAACCAACATCAATCCTTAACAAGGTTGGATATGATAATCTTGTAAATAAGTTTATGGAGAGAACTGATTATAATTATACACGCATCCAGCACAAGAACCATTAAGACTCTTAAAAAAGACCGACAAAATTGGAAAATCCTGAGAGAATGGGTTGGTGTAGTGTGAAGAAAACATACAAGATATCTTCTAAATGGTGGACTAACTTTGCTAAGGTTTGAAATTTTTTACAATGCCATTTACATATAAGAATCAAAATCTGAATTTGTTTAACTTGGATTGACAATATATCTTATTGTAGCGTTACCCAAAGATTGATAAATTCAAAGATGGACCTTTAATGTATGAAGACAATTTAGATTTGTTATTCAAAAGATCTGTGACCACAAGTGGAGATGTATTCATACTTTCTACTATTGGGAATAATGAAAAAAAATTAACACTAGAAGACATCATGAATGATCTACGAGGCTTTAGCAGATTGATGGTTGTAATGGAAAATAATGAGAGTAACGAATAAACTCTTACTACACCAACCCCTGTTATAAATGGTGGTGATAAGAAGCGAAGGTTTCCATAGTTGTTAAAATTAAGAGAGGACTGCAAAAAGTAACTGCTGTGATAGAAAAGAAATATGAATTACTACAAGCAAGGAGGGAAAGTGAAAAAGATATTCTATTACTAGCTACATTGAACTACTGATTGAAACAATCATTGAACACAATTCAGATCAATGGGAATTTTGTTATAGTCAGTTTGCTCAATGTACAACTAGACAACTATTTATGAACCTACCTGATGTAGACAAAAGGGTTAGGTGGATTCTTAGGGATTATTAGAAGCTTTAGGGATTTTTGAGAAGAGCTGCATGAAACATTGCATCCTAATTTTTTGTGAAGTTATCTTTTTTGTACAAGGGCTACAAGAAACTTGAAAAGTTCCCATTTTTTGTGTGAGGAACTCTTCTTTGTATAACTCTTCTTTTTTGTGAGTAACTGATGATATGGTGAATGACTGGAAAACATCAGGTTGATTTCTATTTGATACCATTGCTTGAATCATCAGATGCTTTCTGATTTCTACTTATTGATTTGCAATAGTAGCACAAGCAAACAGTGATCTAAAATTTACAAACCACTTGGTAAGAGCTTGACTCATTGACTTGAATGTATGTAAGTTGATACGTGTGCCTTTGTTGGTTTATGCATTCCAACTAGTGAATTCCAAGCAAAAAAGATTCAGAACATTCTTGATGTTGTTATGATTGTATTTCCCCTAACCTTAATCAAAATCAATGCCTTGGTTTTAGATGCTGTTATGATACTGAATCAAATGTTATTTTATTTATATCTAAAATGTTTTTTCCTGATTGCTCAAAAAGGCCAATAAAGCATTGGCTGCTGGAAATTTGTCTTTGATGTAATACATATCTCATTAGGGTGATCGGTTACAGGTAAAAGGAGATACCATGGAACTCAAAGTTCCCCTTGTATGATGTCTAATGAATATTACTTTTCTCATAGTTCCCCTTGTATGATTCAACTAATTAGACTTGTCTGGGTGGTCACCACAAAACAAAAGCTTGGAGAAAGATTTTTGTCAGAGTACAGGAAAGTAGGAAGGTCAATTCTGACACAAAATTTCATCAACTTGATAAGTTTTTGTACAATATACTACATATATTATGGTTTGCGGAGTAGAGCCTGCAAATCCACTTTTCCTTGTAATCGCCATTTACCATCTAGTTTTTCTGTATTTGTTGGAAGGGGTAATTTACTAGAGATGTAGGTGTATTGAAGTGTTGGGATGCAGGTAATGCACGTAATTCACTAGGGATGTAGGTGTATTGAAGTGTTGGGATGCAGGTAATTCACTAGGGATGCAGGTAATTCACCAGCTAATTCTCTATTCCTTGTGTGGTTTACTTGTTTGATTTCAATGATCTTTGGGAATGGCAGGAAGAAGAATATTCTGTATAGGATGATTCACAATGTTACCTGATGTAGTCATAATATCAATTGATCATTCTAGACTTCTGCAACATTCCACCTGAGACAGAAGTTGATGAAGTCCCAAAAATTACTACACCATTATCTCGTATTAAATTTAAAGGTAGATCTTGCATTAATGATATTATAATTTGTCATTTTGCTGAATTCATTGCACCTATTATGCTCTCTTTCTCACATCATATTATAATGTTTTCATATCAAAGGTAGGAGATTTATAGAAACTCCAACAAAGTTGGTTACTTCTGTTGTCTATCAATTTGCTCTTATCAAACCATCTCATATACAAGGGGATACAACACTTGGTGAGATTAATCAGCGAATTCATACACCTCCTCCAAAACCGAAGGACAAAAATGATGAGGATCCTACACTTTGTTTCAGGGAAGTCAATTGTTTTTTTTTTTTTGGCAATGGTAAGTTATATTAGATTTTTAATCCCAAGGAAAAAAATCCAGGGGAATCAAGAGTCCAGACAATCACAAAAATACTTAGGCAATGTTCCTGTCAATAATACAGACAGCCAGCAAGTTGGCAATAATGTTTTCAAAATTTAAAAACAAAAGACTAACTACTGCTCCATAGCTTCAGCAACAGCAGTAGCAGCAGCAGGAGGAATAGTGGAGTCATTAGAGGTGGGAGGAGCATCGGAGGAAGTAGATAAGTTCTCTGCCCAGGTAGCCTTCATAGAGGCTAATGTGCTCCTTAAATCCTCCTTTTCAAAACCTGGTTAAAGAGAATCTAACCAGTGCCCCATTAGTCCAATTATATCAGAAATAATAACATAAGTAGGCTTGAAATTATTGCGGAAAATTCTACTGTTTCTTTCTTTCCAGGTTACCCAAAGGATAACCTGAATCAAAACAAACCAACTGCAGTTATTTAAATGAAATTTAAGGGTAGGTTTATGCAGATATAAGTAGCCCAAATTGAAATATCCAGGATATAGTTGGGAGCATAAAAAAACTGCCAAATCTGTGAGACAAAATCGCAGAACATAAACAGATGAGTATTAGATTGTAGAATCTCATTTTTTCAAAACCTGCACCCAATCAACGAACCTGAGATGGAGTCGTCGGAACAGAAACAATATTCGCGTAGATCTGCTAGACGTAGATCTGCTAGTAGCGTAGTCCGATCGGACTGAGGAAAGAAGGAGGGAGAGGCAGATCTGAGAGGTAGAAGGAGGGAGAGGCAGATCTACGAGAGGCAGATCTGAGAGGTTGCACAAGCAAGTTTTGTGATGGGAGCAGAAACGAGAGCACAAAGTCGAAACCCAGCTGCAGGGAGGGCGTCGTTGGCCCGGAATGTCGGCACAGTCGCTGTAGGGCGACGCTCTACCGTCACTCAGCCCGCAAGCTCACCACCCCTAAAGGCAAAAACAAGGAAAGGGGGGGGACGAGAGAGGTACCATTTTGCCGTCGTTCCTGCCCCTTCGCATTGGTGAAGCACCCCTCGCCGGAGCCAGTGCCCTGCACTAGGTCCTGCTTTGCCATGCTCGCGCCGCTCCACTGCTCCCCATGTCCATGCACCGCCGTCGTGCCTTGTGCAGACGCCGGAGCCTGCATCAGGTCTTGCTCTGTCGTGCTCCCGCCGCTCCAAACCCTAGCCGCCGCTCATTCGATGGCGATAGCGATGGCGGTGGCGCCTGCAAGGGCTTCGTCCGGCTACGTGTGGCCATGGGTGCCGGTCGTGTCGGGGAGAGGGGTTAGGGTTAGGGTTTGAGATCAGGAGGGAGAGAGAGAGAGTCGAGTTTGGAATTTTCTCAATTCAGGGAAGTCAATTGTTTCCAAAACTAAAATTCACACAGAAGGGGGAAAAGGTAGCATCACAACACTTTGTTTCTAATGTTCTATTTTCTGGGATCCTTCATAGTGTTGGATCAAGTTCTAGTTGTGCTTGTTCTCGAAATTAGTTTCACCTCAAATATTGTTTATTTTAAAAGTGTATAACAAATTGAATTTTGAAGAGTTGTCTCTGTGTGACGCCTGGTCCTATGTGCTCTTTGAGCACATGACAAGAATTTATTATTATGCTTCTATCCACTAAGGTATCCCTTTGCTATTCTTGGACTGAATCAGACAAATATACATGTGCTAATCTTTACTTTCATGGTATGCATTTGAATCCTTCATGTGCTAATAATACATGTATGATCTAGAGAAATGTGCATTTCAATTAACTTTCATGGTAAACAAAATGGTTTCTACCTTGTATCTTATTGATAGAACTAACAAGAAGAACCATATTGGGCAAACGTTTTGAGAGACTAACAAGAAACAACACAGCCATATTGGCCAAACATGAGACAACAACCAAATAGATTAAACAAACGTTCCGAGAGACTAACAAGAAACAACATAGCCATATTGGCCAAACATCAGAAGCAGTTAAAAACAAAAGGTGGTAACTAGAGAAATACAGGTTGCAACCATCAACAAAATAGTGAATCTAGCAGCACTAGAAGAAGCCAGGCAATCAAGCATTATCTTCGTCAAGTGACTCATCATTTCTCCAATCAATGAGGGGAATATTCAGAGCTAGAGTAGCAGGTGTGTCCGTCTACATCCCAAGCAATCAATGAGGGGAAAATAAAGAGCTAGAGCAGTAGACATAATACTATTTGGATATTTGAATAAGGATATTACAATACCTGATGCATTATCACATCATATAAATGAAAACATAATACTGTTTCTCATGCTATCGCAAACAACAGAATGACAAATGAGTATAAAAAATCTAATTCAACATAATAGAAACCCATAAAATTGAAATATAGAGAAATCTTTTTTCCACAGAATAGCAAACCGTTCAATTGTAGAACTTAAAGTTTTTCCAGTAATTCTAAATCGTAGTCATCAATATCTACAACTTTCTTTTCATGAATGATTTCTACGGTAGCTTCTTCAATATCTACGAATTTGACTTCTATTTGAAATTATTCTTCATCATCATCCTATTTGAAAAATCCACAATTGTTTCTATTCTACATTATAATAACAGACTTATAACATAGAACGTATTGTTTCATAAGTAATTTAACTTTATAACTGATAATATATTCGCTTACATAATTATAAAATCGACGATTAAGATTCTAAGATGTCTTTGACATCAATTGTCCCGTCAATTCTCCACAATAACAATATCATAGCAGTCGATATATAGAGTGATATATCAATGTGATCTTCTTCTAGTTCTCATTGCAAAACAATATTACAAAGAAATGAATTATTAGGTATTTAAATACTAAGAGCTACGCAAAAAAAAGAAGCAAAAAATCCTTACATCCGAATAGCATTCAAACATGTTTGATTGGATGCAAATATATAAGCCATGAAAGACATTATGAAATGTTTTTTTTTCCATTTTAATTCTAATACAAAAGTAAATACTTTCTACTTTGAAAAAAACAGTCATAGTTGTTAGTAGAAGGTATAATTAAATGTGATAGCAAATCTATCCTATTTTTTCCTAACACTGGTAAATAGTACAATAATAAAGCTCTATTACAAAAAAAATGATTGTGTGTTTCATATAGAGTTGATACTCAATTAAAAACAATCACCTGAAACCAGATCATTCCAATTTTATCATAGTGCTTCTTACGTGAATTCCTCCTCTCTCCCATTTCAAATAAAATTGGAAGGTTATGTTTAGAATTTGTAAATAATACAACACTACAATTCAACCAGGTGTGTAGAAAAAATGTAATGAAAATCATGTTTTTTCTTGCATCAGCACTAAACTTCAACTGAATGTTTCTAGGTTACCCCATTAGTCATCAATGACCCTTGTTGGTAATCTGTTAACAAAAAACGGAGTCGATGATATCGTGGTTGGTAGGAATCGTCGATCGGGGGTGGGGATGGTGATGATGCTCTAGTCATCATGTTTGTGTCGTGACCGCCATTGGATGTTGAAGACAGAAGCTGAAGCTTCTTGCCGTCTAGTGGAAGGAGGGGAGAGAAAGAGAGGGGACTCGCTATATACTGGAAGGGACTGTCATCTGGTGGAAGGGAGGGGCGACAGAGAGAGAGAGAGAGAGACACACACACACACACAGGAGGCTCGTCGTAAGCGAAGGGGCTACCTTCTAGTGGAAGGGAGGGACCAGAGGGGCGAGATAGAGAGAGAGAAAGGAGGCTGGTTGAAAGGAAAGAGCTATGGTCTGGTGGAAGGGAGAGGGTCGAGAGAGAAGGGAGGGTGGTCTGGGAGCATTTTTGTCATTCAATACAAAATAATAAACTAGAATCCAAAGGATTTTTTATTTTACCAGACAAGATTCTACCATTTCTCATAAAAGTTAGCTTCTATAATCCATATTAAAAGCTAACTTCTAACAAATAAATCAAAAATCCACTTTTCTCATAAGTCCTACCAAACGAAGCCTAAGACACCCTGTAACTTATTGCAGAGTAGGTATGGTTACTCTTGAGTTTAGAGTATTATCTACATTCTTGGATAAGCTTTGATCCTTCCATTGGTATAAGATTGGTCATATGTCACTATAAGCTTGAATTATGGTTATTTTTGGAGTTTGGTTTATCTTCATATTCTAAACATTCGAAATCTCAAACTCTGTAGCAAACAAGAGTGGTAAAGTTCTGGACATATATATACTTGCATTGCTGGACATGATCCATATAGTGATCGATGTTGATCCTGTCAATACTGAATGAATCTTAAAAGGAATATTGGTGAATGACAATGCCTTTACAGTTACCAACCAAGTAATGTTAAACGACAACACTTCAGTTTGATTAGAGACTTTTATTTAGGAATTTAGTTGATCAAAATGACTAATTGGAATCAACTATCATGGTGTAGTTGGTCAGGAGGAGTAGAACTTCCACCTTCCTCTCATGTTCGAATCTTACGGATCTCAAAGAGAAAATATATACAATATCAAAAAAAAAGACTAGTCGGTAAAAAGCTCAGGTACGTGGCTGATTAGTTGATTTTAGCTTGGTCCAGTATATGATTAACTAGGACCCAATTTCCTTGGTTATCATAAAATGCATGGCATTAAGTGCCAGTCCAGTGTGGATCACATGGGTTGGGCAGAAAAAGTAGTCTATTTATGTCTCTGTACATAATTTTAAAAGAGAGAGAGAGACTAAATTATATTTTAGTATCTTGAGTTTTACTCTAGTTGCAAGTTTAAGATATCATATTGTAATTCACTTTAAAAAAAAAAAAGGCAAAAAAGAGAGGATACTTTGACATCTTGGCAGGAGGCTGGACACTAAAAAAAGAAGAAGATTCCCAGGCAGTAGAGCAGAAGCAGAGCTCCCCGTGACCATCGCCGGTGAGAAGAGGTGAGGATGGAGGTCCGTGCCCGGGCGCCTGGGAAGATCATACTTTCCGGAGAACACGCCGTGGTCCACGGCGCCGCCGCCGTCGCCGCCGCCATTGATCTCTACACCCGCGTCTCCCTCTCCCTCCTCCCACTCCCTGCTGCTCCGTCTTCCCAAGGTCGTGATTCCCTCCCTTCTCCTCTACTTTCCTAGACATTCATAATGTGTTTGATTTTGGGTGTTATATTGCCAAAATCTTGTCTTTTTCTTGGATTCAGAGTGTACCATCTGCCAAAATCTTGTCTTGACTTTCTTTCGTTCTTTCTGTATCCCTCTGGTGGAATTGTGTATGGTTGAATGCTTGTGTGACATTCATCCACAAAGAACTGCCCCACTTTTATTTGATAGTGGAATAAACGTAAAAGTTGAGTGCTTGGGTCTTTTTATATGTTTAATGTCAATTCTGTTCCCTTGCTTGTTCGATTCTTTGGAGTAAGATATTTGTGAATCGGACTCCTCCTTTGGAGGAAGATATATTCTCCGGAAGTAGACCTCAAAGTCAGGATCAGTATGGCGGTGTCCAACTAGGCAAACTCTACTATGAAAGCAATGCCATTCTCCACACTGAGCTTACAAATGCCAGATTCTATGTTGGATGCATTTGGACAAGTTACTGCATATCTACCACATTTGCGTGCACCAATCGATCTCTTTGGGACAGATAATTAGATAATTGTCCGCGCAATTCTTATGTATTTTTTAAACAAAACTGAGGGTACATTGGTTCGTTGACCTTATTTGATCCAGAGAATGTCTAATGTAGCCAACAAACCAATACAATCTATATTTTAAGGATGATGTGTTTGCAGTCATATAGCTTGCTATTGGGTTTTATATAGTATGTGGTGCACATATGGTTGCATAGGCCACATTTTGAAAAATTGTGTTTAATTCAGTCACAGCATCTATCTTCCATTTCTGAGATCGAGACGTCACATTCAAAGCACAGAGTCTGGGTTTATGGCATGAGGTTGTGAGACCAGGAAGAACAACCACTTTTATGGATACATGGTGGTGGTCAAATTTGTTTGATGCTGATTATGATAGGAGTCCGGAGCTCCTTTGGTCAGTATGGATGATCCACATTACATACTCCAAAATGCATTTCCTCTATAAATTCACCTTTGTTAAGCCATCTTGTGTTTGTGATAGAAGGTTCTCTTCGGCTCTTCATAATGGTCATTGTTGATTTCAGTGAGTATCATTGGTCCAGCTTGCACACAATCTAAACCCCAATTCGTGTTGCCTTTCCTTTATTGATGACTTCCTATGTCATGTTCATCCTTGTCTAGTAGGTTGTTCCTTCTCTTTTGTTTATATTACTTCAATTCTTTTCCACAAATAGGACACAGCCATATAGAAGACTTCAGGATGAAGGATTACTGCTTGGAGAACTTCAGTTCACTTTCAGAACGGATTGACAATGGCCATATTTGAGCTCTTCAATTTATTAACCAATTGCACTATTTGTGGTTTCTTTACAATTTGCTTCCCTATTGTTTGAAGGATTGGATTTTTACATGGC
Source organism: Posidonia australis (assembly GCA_024699735.1). Lineage (NCBI taxonomy): Eukaryota > Viridiplantae > Streptophyta > Magnoliopsida > Alismatales > Posidoniaceae > Posidonia > Posidonia australis. The sequence continues at coordinate 10,143 of JAMKQA010036825.1, read as the reverse complement.
TTTTCCTTCTTCACACAAGTAATTAGTAATACATAATTCTGAAAATTTATTACTTTTGTTAATCTGAACTTCAGTTCCTTTTGCATCCTCAGAAATCGATGATGGTTCTGTAGTGATTGAGCTCAAAGACATGGGGTTAGTGTTTTCTTGGACAATTCAGAGGCTAAAAGAGGCACTCCACAATTTGCATTGGCTTCCTTCATCACCACAACCATGCTCACCAGATTCTCTTGAATCTATCTTTGGCTTGGTTGAGGAACAAAACATTTCAGAAGCCAACATTTGGCTCTCCTCTGGACTGTCGGCATTTCTATATCTGTACATGTCAATACAAGGGTATATAATTTAGCTTCATGTTAGATTTGTAGCCTTAAGCCATTATCTCTATTTTCAATTGTTTGCTCTCTTACAAAATTTTCATGTTATGCTTGTCATAGTTGTAAGCCAGCAAAAGTGATTGTTTCTTCTGATCTTCCTATGGGTTCTGGTTTGGGTTCATCTGCCTCGTTCTGTGTCTCGCTTTCAGCTGCCCTACTTGCATTATCTGATGTTGTTAGCTTAAACAGAGAGCATGGCAGTTGGTTGAAGTTTCAGGACAGTGAGCTTGAACTGGTGAATAAATGGGCTTTTGAAGGAGAAAAAATAATACATGGCAAACCATCTGGTGTTGATAACACTGTGATCTCATTTGGTATGTTATTGTGGTAGATTTGCCTTAGCACTTTCTTACAAATCTTAATTGAAGTTATGCATAACATATGCAAGATGTGAATGTGAAAACTTCTTGATGAACGGGAGCTATATACTCATCTATCACTTTTATATTTTAATAGTGTTTCACATTTTACCTGTACAAACATTTTTCACATATGGTGTTGTATTACAGGGAACATGATCACATACAAGTCGGGAAAGTTGACCCATCTCAAATCTAGTTTACCCCTTAGTATGCTCATCACTAACACAAAGGTTGGTAGAAATACTAAGGCATTAGTGGCTAGTGTCTCCGAAAGAGCAAAACGGCACCCAGACGCTATGGCTGCTGTTTTTAGTGCTGTGGATTCCATTGCCAAGGAATTGTCTACCATCATCCAGTCACCTGCTTTAGATGACCTCTCCATTGCAAAAAATGAAGAAAATATCCAAGACTTAATGGAAATGAACCAAGGATTACTGCAATGCATCGGAGTTAGCCATTCTTCAATAGAAACTGTTCTTCGGACAACTTTGAAGTACAAATTGTTTTCTAAGTTGACAGGGGCTGGTGGTGGAGGCTGTGTTTTGACACTTCTCCCAAAGCGTATCCTTTTATTTGTGATCTCCTTTCTGCCCATGGTTTCTATTGCTACACTAAACTAGAGTTTGATGATATCTTTCTGTTATAATTTTTCAATTACAAATTGATGGCATCTTTCCCTTGCAACTCTTACATATGAATTTCTTTCCATTGTAAGATTGACATTCTTGGTTGATAATTAATTGTAATAATAACTAGCGTATTTTTTTGTACTTGATATTAAAAACAACTTAAAGCACTTTGCCACTTATTATAGTATTTTAAAACATTCTGTTTGCTCTGTGACTTGCATTGCTAGGCAATATATTCTATTTTCTTCTATACCACGGGTAACATCCAAATTAGTGTGTTTGTATTTTACATATATTTACTTTTGTGAAGTCAAGCAAGGAACTGCTTAATGTTTTCATTGGTTCTCCTGTGGGGCAGAAGGCCTATGTGGTCAATCTATTAAGCAGATGATAACTTCATATATCATATATTTTCCAGGCCTATGTGTTTGTATGATAGTTCCGTCATGGCCATGTGGATATTCCTTTGTTTAATTAATTGCAAAAATGGCCGTTTTTGCATGGCTTCAAGTTGTAGTCAGTGCTACCAATCTTTGCTTCCTTGACTTGTGAATCAGTGTTTCCCAAAATAGTTGTGGATAAGGTCATCAATGAACTTGAAGCATGTGGATTTCAGTGTTTCATGGTTGCAGTTGGCGGGAGAGGCCTTGAAGTATGTTTTGGTGATTCCTCTTGATGCTATCAGCCAAGTAAATTTTGACACTTTCAAGTTGCAGTCTCTAAACAGAGGCAGGTACATCATTATTTAGCTCGTGTCTACAAATGAAACAACTTTCATGCTTGCGGCAATCGTTTGCTTTCATTTCTTAATACTCACACCAAGTTTGTGTATTTTCTTTAAATTCAACGTTTCAACTGCTCATTTATTGAGAAGATTACAATGAACATGTGAACTATCATGTGAAAGATGGCTCGAAATTGGTTCTGAAAAATGTAGAAACCGACCTGATGTTGTGAAAACAAAGAAAAAAATAGCTTTATCAAAATTCTTTATGCAAAAGTACAAAAACCTAGTACATAATTTCATTTTTGAATATGATCCAATTTTGGCTTCGAAAATATGGATTCCTGAAAGGTTCTGCTTAGAGCATTTCCTTCAATTCCAAAATGTGGTTTATACTTCGTGAAGTATGTTGGTTATGTTTCTCAAGTCTTTCTCTTTTGATTGTCAGTTTTGTATCCTGATTCTTCCAGTTTTTTACTTGACTCTTCTTGACATGTGGATCTTATTATTTTCTTTTCAGGACCTGCAAGATAAGAAAAAGTGTTAATGGAAACTGGACCACAAGAACTGTTGCAGACATTTTTGCCTCAAATTACAACTTTCATGGTTCAGGAATGTGTCATGAAAATATTTGGATGCTTCATTGCCTCTTCTTTGAGTTTCTTCCGCTGATTTCAGTGGCTTTGAGTTATGTAATAAATGCACACTAAGAGGTTAAGAAGTGAAGCAGACTGATATAATGTTCCCCTGTATGTCATTGATGGAAGTAAAAAAGTTCCAATTACCATTCTCTAAGATATTCGTGCCTATCATAGATCTTAAAGGGCAAAACAAGTACACTAGGCTCCCTCACTTGAAAGGTTCCTCGGTTCTTTTGTTTTTGTGGTGCATATGTTGTCTTCTAGAGGACGTAAAAGCAATGTGAGATGGTTGAACATCAGTCATTAAAATTTTCATTTGGAACTCAAGAATTCAAGGAATAAAATCAATCCTTTTATAAATCAATGGTGGCTATGAATGAAGTAATTACATTGATGAGCCGGAGAGGATCGAGAGAAGAAAGACTATGGGGTTTGCTAAAAAAAGGGAAAGTTAAAAAGAAGTGCAAGGGATAATCTACCCAAGCTGGAGACCGAAATTTCAATTGTCAATCATTATTTTTCTGTCATATTTCTTGCATTTCATCATTTTGCACACCTAGATTATTATCAACAGCCGAATATCTTATATGTACGTTGATGAAACATATGATGAGTTCATCTTCTCAACTTTTCGTTACCATTAGTTAGATTCGAAGACGAGTGAATGTTTGTTCTGTTGAATAATTAGGTTTCTGGATATTCAAGATTAACATGGGTTGATAACTAATGGCGTCATTTGTCATGAGTATTAGATAGGATGCACATCACTTTATTAAATACCATGGAAACTCCCCATCCCTCTAAATTTGACAACCAAGGGAAGGATAAAACCATAGGTAATATATAAAAACTCATGATATACCATTAGGTAAATAAGAGAGGATCCAATCTTGAGATGCAGATCATCAAATCATGCCCTTATGGTACAAGATGCAGAACATTTAGGGAATCTTGGCTATATGCTACATCATGGTAGGTTCATCTAAATCCTTCATAAACTTCTTGAGATCTTCTTCCCATGAATTGGTAGCTAGCACAACTTTCTATTTTGTAAGTTGAACCCCTTGTTACCACCTCATGCAAAACCTATCGTCCTTCGTACTCTCCATTAGATATTGAACATAGGGTGCATTTGGCTCTGCTATTGGGTAGCTTCTAAGCTTCAGATCATGAGAGAAGTTGAAAATACACTAGAAGTCACCCCAAACGAACCACTATGTCACTACTTTTGGGAGAAGTTGTATACTTTTTGGTTATAAAAATGAACATGCATCTAGAAGTTAGATTTCCTTTGCTTCTGGTAGAAGTTGGGATTTATTCCAATGAAATTCCCAAACTATCTTATGTCTTTTATTATTATTATCTATCTTATTCTCGAGCAAATATACATGCCTTCTCTCTTTCTCGATCAACTACCTTCTCTCTTTCTCAATCAACTGCCTTCTCTTTCTGATTTGTGCTTCCCCTCTGATCTAACCCTTCCTTCTTCATGCCCTCTCTCTCTCTCTCTCTCTTTTGCCTCTAATCAATTGCCCCCTATCCTACCCTACCTGCTCCAATCATTGTCAAGAATTCATGATTGTCATGCGAAAGGTGCTTCAACCATGAAGAAGAACCGATCATCGTCAGGAAGGACTAATTGTCGTGAAGAAATTGCTTTGATCGTGAGAAAGAATTGATTGTCGTGATGGTGCTTCAATTGTGATGAAGGTACAACACACAATGAAGGATATTACTACAATCGTTGTGGTGGTGCTTCGATCATGAGAGAGCTTTGGTAATCATTTGACTTTCAACAAAGGTCAACCATCATGAGAGAGGGAGGGACGGACTAGGGAGAGATGAACGAATTAAGGCACAAAAACATTAGAAATGAACTAGATAATTTTATATTTTTACTAAGACACAAAAAACACCAAACATTAGAAATCATAGGTAGATGTTATTTCACCTAACAAACTTCTACCATTTACTCCAAAAGTCACAGCTTCTATAATCCATATTCAAAAGTTAACTTCTAACTACCACGTCAAAAGACAACTTCTACTGGTAACAACTCCAAACACACCTATAGTAGTCCCAATTTCTCAAGGATCAACATCACATACACATCAAACTAAAACACTACAGTCCCATGATGACGATTTATATAACAAAGGTTGATGCCTGAGCAGAGTCCAGTCATCCGACACCTATTCTTCTTGCATTGTTCCACACATAGATAGCCGATAGCCAGTGTAACCTTTACAAAGATGATAAATCTTAACAAGATCTTCATGGAAAGCAAAATAAAAATAATAATAAATTGTATTTGTGCACTGTTAACATTTCCATCTAATAATAATGTAAAAAAGCATCGGAAGTACATAGGACTAATATTTTATCGATTACAAAGAAAGCGGAAACTATAATTCTCATATAGAACCTTAATTCTTAGCCTCCAAGCTCCCTGGTTCTGTAATTCTTCCAAGATCTTTTTATTCTTGACAAGAGCCTTATTCTTCATAAAGCATCATTTCACTTTAAAAATCCTCCCTAATTGAACATGAAGTCCTCCCTGATTCAGTAACTAAGGAACATATTGTAAAGAAGCAAGGGCACCATCTATAATGTGAAATTCTTTTGAAGAAGCAGTCATGCCTCATCCCTCGACACTGGACTTCCCCAGTGCTGTACAATTCAAATCCAGCTGCTCAAATTTTTCGATCTTGAAACCTCTGATCCTTGTTTCCTCAGGATAAGAAAAATCCTTGTGATCAACATGTTGGAGGATCCATCCCTTGTTTTGAACACATCCTGCCACTTTAACCTAAAAAAACAAGCATTGTCAATCTACTGTACTAAATGGCATGTCAAGCGAATGGAAAATTAGCATGAGAACCATTACAACAGGTCAAAGTGTCAGAAAAATGTAATATTAATAGTGGTCCACTTGGATACATGTAACGAACAGCGGAATAGTTAGTATATCCAATATGAGCTCCCTTGAAGGGCCTTTTTAAAAAAATTAATCTATTTTTCAAGCATTAATCATGCAAAACTAGAATATTAGAAACAAGTTAATAGTACCTCAGAATCATCATTTGAGTTGATGAAGAGTGATCCATCCAATGAAAGGTCCTCTAAAAAGACATTTCTGCCCTTAATAATCATAGTGGACCTCTGAGAGATGGAGCATGTACCCCTCACTTTGCTTTTCACATCTGCAAAAGTAACTCCCCATTTAGGATGCCATGTGATCCGTGGCCATACTTCAACCTCTTGATTGTTGAAGGTTTCAAGTATTGGATCTGCTATACGAATACCAGCCTAAAAATAAGCAAACAAACAAATGACAAATGTTACAATAACAAGAAGAGCTGGATTTATATAAGCAGCAGAATTCAGAGTCACACTAGCAAACTTCTTCTGTAAGATATTTGTAAGAAGTCAGAGGAGTCATAATTGATTGTGTAGCCTTGGATATGGAATTATAATTTTGTTGTATACCATTAACTGGACATTGAAACATATGTAACTATCCTGATTGGGTCGTGTTCTTTTCCATATACCAAATAAAACTTGGATTTCAATCATTGAATATATTCAATATGCATTATCACCAGTTGGATCCATTGCAGCCTGGACCTAAGAAGACATATAGACACACAGTGAAGCTCCTTTCACTTCCCTTGATTTTAAAGAGGGTTCCAAAACAGTTGTTTTTAGTGAAAAAGCTGGAAAAGCAGCAAATTTATTCATATAATAATCTTGTCCAAATTTAGAGAGATCCAATGCTCTAAATGGGAGCTCATGGTATGCCTGTTGACAACATCATCATAAGGAAGCAGGAGCCCACAGTATTTTTGTAACATTTTGAAAAATGTTTAAAAGTAACACATGCAAATCATTCTTCATATGACTAGCACTAACAAGCAAAGTAGGTATGTGGATGGGGCTATCTCATTAGCTTTTATTGGTCCCCCATGTCGGCCGAATCAACTCGTGTCAACCGTGTCGACCGACACAGGGTTTTTTTACACAAAGTCTTGCCGAGTTGACCCGACATGGGCGACTCAGCTTTTATTCCAAGAAATAATCTCTTCTCACTTTCTGAGTCTACTTAGGTCCTTGCTTCATTCCTCGGCATCCCAATTATGCTCAGTTCTCCTCCTAACTTATTATTGGAAGTAGAACACAAATATATATACCTATGGTTTCTGTAAAGTAACATCTAAAGTGGTCCTCAATCTTGACTCCACATCTCCAACACTTAAGTATTCTTTCATCTCTACTTTCTTTCCATATTAAATATTATGAGAACTCTTCATTTTAAACATATACTAAGCATATTTAAGTATAATATATACATTTATTAAATATTTTATGTACTATTTATGTTTCAAGATATTTTTATTAAGCTCATGTAGCATATTTTGATGTAATACATGTTTAGAAAATGAATTTAAGTAGTCCTAGATGTAGATTATTACTCACTTTAGTTTATCTTAGAGTTCCACATTGAAATTCGAAATTTTTTGACTGTTTTTGTGGACTTGTGTAAATTTACAACATTTCCATCGATATTTCTACCGATGTTTAACACGTTTTCTATTTTTATTGGGCCAAAGTTCAACACGAAACCGACACTTAAAATCCCTCTCCCTCTTCTTATTTTGATTTCTTTCTTTTCTACGTCTTCCCATGGATTGAGGATGGATAAACACCTTGTATGTAAACCATTGAAGTCTAACAATAACCTCCGTGGCATCCCACCCTTGCTCAAGAAAAGATAATGTCACAGACTCACATGTATAATATGGTAAAAGCAATACTTCTAGAGGCCTCAAAGTTCATTCCCATCTAAAGGAACAGACGTGATAATATCTCTCAATTCAAAATAAAGAAATATTTACGATTAGTTGTCTGTGTGTTCTCATCCTTCAAAGGATTTTCTTAGATCTAATCTCAGACTTCTTGAGGAATAGAAAGGACACTTGAGGTTTGATACCATGAATCAGGGGGATAAAATTGCCCATGAGCAACTGCTGAGAATTCCATACCTTAGACTAAGAGATTATAGATATAGGTTAAAGTATATTAATTGTTGGTGCCCAATATTAAGAAAATACCTTTTTAAGAATGAGGCTGTTGGCCCTGTAGATGGACATCTCTCCAGAGGTTGCACTATGATATGGATTTCCCTTCGGAACCTGTAGGTGGATAGCAGGAATATTTCAGATAACTCTTTCAAAAAATAAAAGAGTAGAGGTGATTCCAGAAGAAGAAAAGTTCCTTCTAAACATTTGTTTTTGAAGATGTTGAGACAACAATAGAGAAAATGCACTATCATTTGAGACTGGCTGGAAAAGTAGATACAAAGCCAATCCAATAAGAGGAAGAAAGACTAGTATGTATATTGCGCATGTAGCAGATCTAAATGCCTGATGAATTCTAGAGAGAACTCAGAGAAGTATAACTAGAAAAATGAAGCTTCTTATTAGCTAAAGAACCAAACAGTAACAGAGTCAACCAGGATGGCAGGAATCGTTTAATTACAGAAAGTGCAATAAAAACCACATTATCACTTGTGAAACTCAGCAAACTCACTTTAGCAGCATCTTCTGGGTTATTCTTTACAGGAGCATAAATGAGCCACGTATCCATTACCTTGAAAAAATTCACCAAGTCCACTAGTCATATGAATAATGAAATAATAAAATCTTATAGCAAAACATACAAAAAAAATCATTCTATATAATAAGTCAATAATTAAGAAAATTTTAACTCAATCTGGAAGCACAAGAATTCTGCTCTGAGTAGGAAAATGTTAAAAGAACAGTTTTTTTACCAAACCGATGATAGAAGAGGAAGAAGCAAGAAAAGTGCAGGACCAGAATTGATAATGAAACATAAGGACAAAAGTGAATTTAGAAATGTACTTACAATTAGTTGGGTTACTTGATCAACAAACTAAATCATGCAATGGATAATAAATTATACAAATCGTAGCTTATCAAGAACAAAAAGCTGCTAATATGAATGATTAAGAATGCAACATAAAAGCAATAACAATTTGAACAAAAACTGGCAACAAACAATATTGCAAATGGATGAAGTCACTCCATGCTTAAATGAGAAACAAGCTAAATCAATATCACTTGTCAAATATGAAGAGATCAAGTTTGAAGGGAGAACATGATGAAAACGAAGCTTAGCAAGAGCAGAAATGGAACTTAATTTCTTTTGTCAAAAAAAAATTAATGAAGTCTTCAAGTAGAGTTGAGAAAATATTATTTATGGATAAACTCAGAAACATATTATGAATAGGACTAATTTGATATTGTTGATATTTCACAAGCAAGAAATCGTTCACCAGTAACCATATGGATGAAACTGGGTGGGTGCTCAAGATATAACAATGGATTATAAATTTTAAATGTCCTACCATATATTCAAAGTTTGCCAATGTGTCAGAAAACATCAACTAATGTTGAGAACTTTTAGGTTTCTTCACTCGCTTGCATCCTATTTGAGCTGGCACTGCTTCATATCATTGTTGCTCCAAAAAACAGAAAAAAACAGCAGCTTAAACTCCATTTAAACGTTTTTTACACAACACCATTTTTTGAGTAAAAACAGCCATTTTTTAATATAATGTTAATGACTTCTTGTCATTAGCATGTTTTGATTATCTAGGTAGTTGTTTGTTTACTTATGCTTGTCACTTGTTTAGTTACTTAATTTATTTTTTGAATTATCAGGGTGAAATAATAATTACACACTTGCGGTTGAATGATAATTACATGTATTCAAGTTATGTTTTTTGAATTAAATTACTTAAGTTTGAATAATAGTTCCATATATTGAGGTTATTTGTTGAATTTTGTTGGTTTTATGCATGTTACATTTATTTTGACTATTTTTTCATTAAACCCTCAGAGATTCAGTCCTGTAAAACATTGCATATCACAGAGCCTAAATTGTTCAATGAACACCAAAAGAGATTTTAAAGTGACAACAATGGATAAGACCATATAATAGATGGGGGGCGGATGGAATGGATTTAGATTTGATTATCCATATAGGCTGGTGAGTGATGTGCATTGCAGCTTGTTAAACAATAGGATTCTCCTTTTTTAGCAGTAAATCAAAATATGAGTTATGTTATGCAATATGAGTTGTGTAGGGAGCTATTGGGTATATGGATATTCATGTAAGGAATCGTCTTCTATATATATGTAACTCTTTCTACTCCAATAATAATAATCATTCTCTAAATCTCTCTTTACATGGTATCAAGAGCAAGGTTACAACTCTAATACCCTACTTAAAACACCAAACTTAGCCGCCAGCCCTAGCAAATGCCACCACCGCTGTTGTCTACGCCCTTCACCGGCCTCCGTCGGCACGTCTCGGGCGGGGGGGGGG
>JAMKQA010036824.1:0-26483 GCA_024699735.1 Posidonia australis | reverse complement strand
ACACTTATCTAATTCCATATCATTAAGATGAGACAACAAATTCATTTTACCATTTGTTTCATTTTATGCACATTAACATGAACCAATCTTAAGTGCCATAATTCACATTCTGACAAGAAGCACAAGAGATAACCAGAAGCCACATCAATATTATTTATTTCATTTCCAGATACAAGTTTAAATAGATCTTGTTCAGGTACAAATTTTCCCATAACAAAGACCTTTTTGTCTTTTCCTATGGATACACGTTTATTATAAAACCTGACTTCCATGCCTTTCTTTATCAGCACGCCAACAAAAATAAGATTCCGCCTCATGCCTAGTGCATAAAGGACGTCTTTAAGTACCATAATGTTGTCCCCCAAATCCAAGCGGTAGGTGCCAACTCCTTCGACATCTCAATATGTATTGTTACCCATATAGATACGTTGTTCCCCAGGACTGAATTCTTTGAATGACTCCAATCCTTGTTTGGTTTTGGCAATGTGCCTTGTAGCACCAGAATCTACCCATCACTCATTTGTATTGGTAATTACAACATTATTACATTCAGTGACACAAATGAAGACTCTCTTATTCTTCTGTTCCGAGGTCTTGCCTTTGTTTCCATCCCTATTTGGGCAATTTGCTCTGTAGTAACCAAATTGGCCACATACATGGCAAGAACCTTATAGTCTTTTCCTTTGATTCGCTTGAAGTTTTTATTGTATCCGTTCTTTCTCATATTATTCTTTGGCTTCCATTGTGCAGCATTTGCTTCTTCTAGATTGGTTTCATATTTCTTCCTACTAGCCATTATTTCCTGTCCTTTGGTCAACCTAGCAGGCAGTTCAGAAAGTTGAATTGGGATTGACATAAGAGATGTGGTTACCATGTCATAGCTAAGTGAGAGACTATTTAAAATTGTAGTTATTTGCAGTTTTTTACGAATAGGGGTTCCTGCAATAGCCAAGTCATTAGCCAAAACTATCATGTCGTTTTTGTGTTCCACTACATTTTGTTTCTCGAGCATTTTGCAAGAGTTATACCTTTGAAGGAGGAATTGGGTTGTCATTTCAGTTGTTTTATCATATTTCTCCTTCAAAGCATTCCACAATGTGTAAGATGTAGTATATATTTCAAAACATTTTAATAAACTATCCTCCATAAACATGAACATAAGGTTTTTAGCCTTTTTGTCATCAATCTTTAATTTTTCATGTTTTTTAATTTCTGCTTCGGAAGCGTCATTTGGCAATTCCGGAGGATTAGCTTTTATAGCATGTTCAATATTGTCATATTCTAGTGCATGTCTGATTTTCCGGTACCACATCTCATAGTTAGCACCATTTAATTTCTCTATCCTAGCTAATTCGGTTGTGAACAGTTTGCTAGCTATTTTTCAAATCTACAACAAATAATAAAATCTAAATTTAAAATTTGCTATTTAAATTTCAGCAAGAATTTTAATTCCAAGGATTTATCCAAATAAACTCTATTATTTGATAAAGTTTAATTCCAGAAATCAAGTAAATTTCCAATTTCCGACTTAAATCATGCAATAGATATAATTTTAAAAATCATGCAACATTATTATAAAACTTTAAAGCATGCAAAGTAATTTTTATTAACAATATTTTAATTTTCAATTCCAATTAATCAAGTTAATTTATTTTCCTCCATCGAAGATCGATGAGAAGGAAAGGGGGAGAAATCGAGCGGAGGCGGAGGAGTGCGCTGGACGATCGCCTGGGTTTCGGCGTGCGCGCAGCGGTGGATCTGTGCGACGAGTGCTGTGTGGGTTCGCGTGGAAGAGCACCAGCGAATGGGGGTTCCAGTGGCGCGCGAAGGTGGTGGTCGACGACCGTGCTGGGAGGCGACGACGTCGTGCGTAGGGACAGAGCCCTGCGGGAGGAGGAGGAGGCGACGGCACGTGTGGGCGGCGATGATCGACGACACTCGTGCAGGGGTTTGGCACGGTGGCTTCCGTGGGCAGGGGCGGAGCCACGCGGAAGAGCGGCGGTGTCCAGTGGATAGGGGCGACACAGTGGCTCTGATACCACTTGTAGATCGTCGGATGGGGGCTCCAGCGAGGTGGAGAAACCAGGAAATGAAGGTATGTTTTTCTTGATAATCTTCCATTCGTTTTCCCATGTATTTATAGTGGAGCCTCAACGTCTTCACCTCCCTCCGCCCCAATAACGACTCCCTGATTTACGTCGGCCAATAACTCCGACGAATCAAAGCTAATAACTCCGGCCAATAATTTCTTTGACCTCTGTTGACTATAACTGTGGTCTTCATGACCACCAGTCAACAATATTTATGGAGAAATTTTTAATAAGAAAAATACCTTTTGAAATATGACACCTTCGTGAATCTATTTTTTATGTTTTTATTGATGGTAGAAGTACTTCAAATTCTTCGAACAAATGATGAATTAACAAAAGCAAGGACCTAAGAAAATACATATGTGAACTTTATACAAAATTTTATTTTATCATTATGTTAATTCTAATGAAAACTCTTTTGAAAATAACATGTGAATTGTCAAAGACATTGTAAAAAAAAAGAAGAAGATCAAAATATTGTACATGCTATAAACTTGGTTAAATTATGTATGCATCAATTGTATTCATCGAGAAGTGATAACGGTATGTGAGATTCATTTCTTCAAAAAAAAATATTTTGTGAAAAGAACTATATAGAAGTGAGAGAGATGAATGGTGCTTATCAAAAGTTAGGAAGGTTAAGGTGTGGACAGGAAGAAGAAAAAGCATCATTTTCAATTTAAAATTTTTAATACAATTATTGACTTCTTATTGAATAAGTTGAATGATCATTTTAACGAAAGAAACATGACATTACTTGTTTATATTGTTTGCCTTGATCTTAGTGATGAATTTGTGTCTTTTGACAAAAACAAGTTGATATGTCTGTGAAAACCCAGTAATTTAGATGTTCGTGAAAATCCAGTATTTCATAATATTAATGGTATTAGTGGACTTTCTTGATAACTTGTGGAACTAAAGTGACATCAGGTTTGTTTTTTACTCTATCAGTATTTGAAATTAACATTACTTTCATCAATTACTACCACTTCTATGAAAATTAAGAGCATTCTCAACAATGAATATTATAAAGAATTATTTATGGAATAAACTTGGAGACAAGTTAATTATAAATGATTGTTTATATTAAATATGATGTTGTCAAGGATGTTGACAAGGAAATCATCTTTTAAAGGAGACGTCGTCCTCGATGAGGTATTCTTTCAAGCAAGTGAGGTATTTTTATTATAATATATTTTTAAAATTGATTGTAGAAATTTAATCTTATTAAAAAAATTTTGAATTCATATAATGTCCTGTGACATTAAAAATCCTTGCTCCACCGTTGCTAAGGGAGCAATATTTTGTTTCCCAAAGCACCATAAAAATAGATTTTGACCAAAATAAATGCAAAACTCACCTTGAGAACGATTGAGCAACGTGTCCAATAAATGAGGGACAAATTTGATAAGAGGTCCATGTGAAATGGTGCGTTTGGAAGTAGCATTCCTTGACGTGCACGATATCATCCATGATTTGTGTCATCTTGTCATCCTAGTCCTTGTCTAGATGGAAGTTTCTTTCTCCAACGGCTTTAATCATTCGAGAAAACGACTGGCAATCAACGAAGTGGAAGGTGAAAATTTTTTTACAACAAACTGAACACCAGTAGCTGAGTAGGTCAAGGAGAGCGGATTTTATATTTATTTTTCAGAATCGATCCCTACTGAAATTATGTTAAGGCTCGTCTCCAACCAAATATTACTACGTACCTTGTGTCAAAATAATTGCAACAAACTTGCAAAAGCAATGGACAGGTTTGGCAGAAGAGTCAGCCAATCACAGCAGCTAAATATGACCACACCACTTGCTCCTCTACTTCAACCAAGAAAAGACCACATAACACTACATCATTACATGTGTAACTTATTATTGTTACGTTCGAGTCCGGACCTCTTCCCTCTCTACCCAAATCATCCGCTGTTGGCCTGTCAAGTATCTTGTTCTCCATTTCTTATTTCTCTACAAGCACAGGATCACTTCCAGGCCATTGAGGGCTACTTCTCTCTCCACTTCGTGGTGAGGGCTGAGGACCATACGGCTCCCTCTGAGCAGGACCATCTGACACTTGTCCAAAGGAATCTGAGCCTTTCATTTCAAGTATTAGTGGGACTACAATGTGAAAGAAACGTCTAGATCCTTTCTCTTTGTCAAATGTGGGGGACAGCCATGTTCATGTTCTGGAGAAGCATGTGCCTCTTCTTCCCACTTTCCTGTGGAGATTTTTGGATCCTCCATGCTCGTGCGACCTGAATATATATATGCAAATGAAAGATACAGTTGTTTTGGGTGCACCTCTGATCTATGGTAAAATTTCAGCACACAGAGATGAAAGATTAGTAACTTTCAGCATCAATATGCTGCGATCCAGTTGGAAAAACCAGTCTTTGCAAATAGTCAAGATATGATCTGAAGTTCTTAGCGGTCTCATAACGTATGAATAACTTGAGCCCTTTTTACTGGTTGGAAAAGACTGCTTCGATCATCAAAACTTGCTGTTAAATTGACAGAAATTTTGTACGGGACCTGAATCAGGTGAACCCAGAACTTGTCTAAGTTAAGTCTTTTAATTTTCTTGTAATCCGTCTTCCAAATTGCGAATCAGAGTCCTTGAAGTTTATATACAGTATTATTCTGTTACAGCACCTAAATATCGAAAAAGTCCTAGTTTAGGATTCCAACACACAAATTCAAATGCACCCATCTACTTTCAGCCAGGCACACTGGTATACTCCCAAGTTTCAATAGATACTTATTGGTGAATTCATGATAGAGTTTCCATTTAAACTCCTTCCCAACGACAAGTCCACATTATTTTTTTGCCCAACACCGTCATCTACCATTAGAGAATTCTATTCAGTACATACAAGTGTGTAATGAAAGTATAATAATACCCTTCTATTAATGGATAGAGTCCCATTTAAAATCCTCCCCAAGGAAAAGTCTACTTTATTTCTTTGCCCAACACTGTTAGCTATTGTTAAAGATTTATATTCATTACATACATGTGTGGGATGAAAGTACGATAATGTCCTTCTATTAATGTTGCACTTTATCAACAGAGATAACTTTTTTTCGAACGTCTGTTGCAGATGTCTGCGTATGTTTCTCATTTTCAACAAAGACAGTGCATTTTCGAACATCCGTTGCGCATTTGTCTACCCATCTTTAGAAGAGACAACACATTTTCAGACGTCCATTGTGAATGTTTATGTCTATCTGTCATTCTTCAACAAAAACAATGCATTTCCGGACATCTACGTATGTCTACCATCTTCAACAGAGACATCACATTTTCGGACATCCACAGCAAACGTTCGCGTATAAATGCTTCATTTTTGTCATTAGGACAAAACTTTTGCGGACATCTGTTGCAGACGTCTACGTATGAATACCCATGTTCATCATTGAGATAGAACGTCTGTGAACGTCTGTGGACAACATGAATGCGAACGTCCGAAATAGATGCCCGCTGAGGATTGTATACTTTACCAAATAATATAAACCACTTTATCAATACACACAAACCATTTCATCAAAATGACAAAATCCTACTTCACCATCCTTGCCCTCGTCGTTGTTGACTTGCATCCTCCCCGACATTGATCCTCTCAGAGCGTCGAAGCGATCCTCTCCGCCAACTAGCATCCTCCACACCACCATTTCCCTCCATCCCTGCCTTCATCACCACCATTCCTCTTTGACCCTAGTCTTTATTTATTTCTATGCATATCAAAGTATGATATAAACATAAGCATTAAAAGCCTCCACCAAATAGAGCACTAGTGTAGGTGGATAGGGCCACAGCTTAGTCCAATTCGATTGTCTTATTTTTCATTCACAAAGAAAATTTCCAATAAACAAGTGAATTGTATAAATATGTTTTTCCCTCGTTGCCTAATCATCTATAGTTAAATCAAAAGATAAATTATGTGTAGATGAGATTTTAGATTATAGAAATAAATAAGAAATCTAATGAACAAACAAACCTCTCAATGTTACAAACCTTCTAGTATGTATTCACCGAAATCAGCTTCATATCTTCAAAGATACACGTGAGAGTCCTCATTGGCTTGATTATTATGCTCGCCGTCTGCTGTTAAAGAGGCTGAAATCTGACTAGTTTTGTTGCGAAACCCTTTAACAACAATTTATATTACGAAATTGATTAAACAATTAGTAAATTGTTATTTAATTTCACGATCATATTCATACTCATAGACATTTCTGATGTCTTGTGATGAATACTTTTACATGGAAAACAAAAAGATAAAATTTCATCTTACATCTGAACAATGTTCTGCATGTTAGCACGTCAGGAACATAAATTATCAAGAAGTTGAATAACAAGTTTGTCAATTATTCCTTTATTGGTGCATTACATGTTTTCCTATTATGATGGCTAAGATAGTAACATCTTCTACACTTTATTAGTATCATTTCCAAACCCTTGATGGCATGCACTTCTTCTTTGGTCTACTAGATCTTCGTTTTGTATTCTAAAGTTTAATTACAACTGTACTAGGACAAACTCCTGCTCCCTTAATCACAAAGATAGAATTTATACACTTCTCATAACCAAGTCTATAAGTTGCCGATGTAAAATATAAACTACAAAAGTCATGAATATTCTTGCCAATAAATTGAATTGCCGCATAAACATGTTTACATGGCAACCACTTCACTCTTCATTCTTTGCAAGAACAATTAAATGTCTCTAGATTAATAGTACAAGATGGACAATCATGAACTTCAATAATTGTGAAAGGCATACTAATACCGTATTTCATTCTTCTACAATCACGAATATTACTTTGAAATTGCTCTTCTACTTTGGGGCAAAAATATGAATCCCATGTACTACTTTCAATCTTTCTTTTTGAATGCATATATGATTTATTAATTCAATGATGGCCAAGTGACAGGCTTCCATAATCTAAGCATTAAATGATTCGGCAATATTAGAATTCATATGATTATAACGCTCTCCTTCAAACAATGCATTAGCCCAATGTTATGGTCCAACAACATTCACAAAATTCTTTGCACACTTTGAAGTTCGACATAAAACATCATAATTTTCTTAAAGGTCATCTACTTTAAATTTCTGAGCACATTTCTTGAAAAGTTTTGCCAACTTACAAGAGAGTTTCATTATCAAAGTTATATAATAATATATGTCAAAGTTACGTAAAGTAACAAACAAACCTGCTTCATACTACTTTGAGATATCGTTGATAGACATGTGCAGTGAAAACTTCACACAAGTACTTTAAACAATAACCATAATGGGAAGAAGGAAAGTTCATTGGAATGGATTGACCTAGTTCTTTACATGGATCTAATATAAATGTTTATGTTGTAGCGAGATTGAAAATTTCCTTCGAGTTTTTTATAAACATTTCTCGATTTTTTTTTGTCTCTGAGTCAACAATGACAAATGCCAATAGATATATACCATTTTTCACATTGACACCATTAGCAAGTAAGACTTCTTGATACTTTGATTTTATATGCATACCATCAGGGAATATAAGAGGTCTACATCTAACATGAAATCTAAATATGCATGCAACAAATGTGATAAAGGTTCTTTTAAATCTTACACCTTTAACATCACTATCATTATCACACTGTAATTCAAAATACGAACCTGGATTTGCCTGTATGGTTACTTCAATATAACTCCTAAGTTTGTCAAACGAAAATGCTTCAACCCAATATATCTATTTCCTTGCAATCTCCTTACCATTCTATGCTTGATGATAAATAATGTAAATACCGCATTTATTGAATATATTATTCATTAGATCAAAAGCCTTATAAAGAGGTCTATGTTTCAACTTATTTTCGACAATATTTGTAATCCACCACATTGAAGTCTTGGGATGACCGTTGTTCCAATACCCTTACCACAAGTATGTGCGTTATTGAATGATTTTATACGAAAGGTGTCACATTCACCAATTAATGTAGTCGATATTTGCTATACACAATTCTCTTTTGCACATTGAGTCTTCACTCTTTGTGACTTACTTTTCAACAACTTATACTCAAAACTCCAAGCAATAGCGTAATTACAAGGAGTATTTTGAAAATATTTAACATTGTCAAATTCTTAATCAACTTTTGTTAATATATTTTCGAAAAGCTCAATCATCTTCATTTTGGCTTTAGGACTACTACTCTCACTATTAATCCAATCAACAAATGATTTTTTTAAATGTTATCCTCTAGAAATGTCATTTGTTAATAAGCTCTCACATTCTTTACTAGTTTGATCAGTTAAAGAATAGTTGTCACAAATACTACCTTTAGTAGCTTTATCAAATATTTTTAGTTTTTCACATGGTAAACCTTGACGAACATGTAACTTAAACATACAAAATACATCTAAATCATTATATATGGAAGTATTGAATGCAACTCCTCCAAGCATAACATATTTTAAAGTCATAACATCCGATTTCAATTCTATCCAAAATGAGTAAGTTGTTTTGATAATGCTATTAAATGTTGCCTTTCTTAGTATATATTACACTCTAATTTTTGATTTATAATGGAAGGCAACTAACAAAGTATCATAAGAATTTATTTCAATCCTGCAATACAAACATTGAACACTTATCAAAAAGAACAATATACTTTACCAATATTTAGGTGTGTAAAATATACTTTATCAATTAGATTTTACATTACACACTTATGAATTTGAAATTTGATTACTTTCGAATTCCAATGTGTTATCAAACATAAGTGTATAATTACATCAAATTTGACTTTGATCACAAGAAATCACATTCATTGATGGTCAACAAGTAATGACAATCAAGCCAAAAGCAAATACAGCCAAACAAGAGATTGTAGGTACAGATTGAAATTTTCACGAAGATGAAAGAAATATTCATGAAGAACATTGTTAAGAAAAAAGATGTTCATTCTTTACCTTCTATCTGTGTCTTATGGCCTCTTCCAAGAAAGCAAAAGAGCAAGAGAGGTGACGAGGAGTCAGAAATCAATCGACATGGATTGAGAGGAATAGTGACAGAAAAGATACTTATCGGTGGAGAAGAGAGCGGTGATGATCAACAACAATCTCAGACGAATGGTGCTGGGGAAGTTGTAGGTCGGTAGTGCGGCGATCAAGACAATTATGATGGAGAGGATGCAAATCAACGATGAGGTGGGCGAGGACGATCTGGGATAAATGGTGCTGGGGAGGCTGGAGATCGACAGCGATAAGGGCAAGGATGAGTTGGAGGGCAAGTACTATCGTAGCAGAGAGGACGAGTAAGATGCAGGTCGATGTCAAGGACGACGGCAACAATAATGGCAAGGAGAGTGGGGATGATGCAAGCATAGCGAGGAGGGTAGATGGTTAGTGGGGGAGAAAATTATGTCCTTCAATTGGAAAAATTATTGATGTACCCATAGTTGGTAAAGTGCAAAAAACAAAAAGGATATTATTGTATTTTCATTGGCATGAAAATGTAGATCCAACGGTAGCTAAAGGTGTGGGGCAAAAAAATAGAGGGAGTTCACCCCTAAATTTCCCTGTGACATAGGTACATCAATAAATTTCCCAAGCTTCGATGGTGTTCTAGAAATTTATAAATAAAGAAGCAGATCGAAGTCATGAAATCAACTAGATTTTTGCCTCAGAGATACTCAAATCCATCCAGGACTTTCCTCACCTTGTCACTCCTCTTTTACATTGACCTCTCTCAAAGCAAATCTTCTCCAACTTCACTTTACATCTGGAAAAAGCTGCGACAATCGCGACAGTGAGGTCCTGAACTCTCAAATAACAATAACTTGATCACAATAAATAAATAAAACAATCTCGGACATGACTTTTCATTTTTTTTCCAGGAGCAACAAAAAAATAAAAAGAGACTTTCCTTTGTCCCTGGCGGCCTGGCCCACCAGATCCAAGTCCGCCTCCAGGCCGAATCCCACCTGGCCAAATCCAACCTGTTGAACTCTCCGAACCACACACACCCACCTCCTTCCCTCCACTGTCCCTGCAGACCGTCCTAACCCTATCAAACGACGCCACCCGCTATTGCCACAAGTCCTATTTCTTCCACGTAACACCGGACTCAGCGCGTGCCGCGAGGCAGTAGACCGATGTTGTAGTAATGGAAGAAACGGCAGAACTCCCCACCTGTCTTCCCATTTTCCTCCCAAAAACAGAGCAGAGAACAGAGGAGACGAGGAGTGCAGAGATCACACCGATGGCGGCGATGGAGAGGAAGACGGTGGTAGTCGGGATGGAGGAGATGATGACGTCTGGAGCCAGCGGCCGCGTGCGGTCCCTGATGTCCCCTACTTCTCTCCGCCGGTTGTTCCTCTTGCTCCAGTCATTCTTCCACTGGGTTGTGGTCTTTCTTCGGTTAAGAGGAGGGAAGCCCATCTCGGCGTCGTCATCGGTGCCGACTTCGTCCCCGAGGAGGAGAGGTGTTGGTAGTGGTGGTTTCAGAAGCGGGAGGAGGGAGGAGGAGGAGGATACGTTGATGAGGAGGAATCTGGCTGTGGGGGTGGAGATGGTGGTAGATGGGGAGGATTGCTCTGCTCCGAGGTGGGAGACTTGGACGTTTGTTGGGTCCGGGAGGAACGCGTTGTTCTGTAGATCGTGGACGCCGGCGATCGGGGGGATGAGGCGAGTATGAGATTTTGTTGAGTTTGGAAGCAAAAAACCAACCGTTTTTTGGAGATTCTTTCAGAAGTAGTTTTTTTTTTTTTTTTAATTTATAAATTTCTGCCTTCCAAGGTTGCATCTTTGTTTGCGATTTTTTAGCACTCAGATTTGTTGAATCTGTGAAGGATTGCATGTTGGGTTTGGTGCTTTCAGCTCCTATTAATAGTTTCTGAGATTTCATGTCCTTACATATTTGCATGTTGTGCTGTTTCATGTTGGATCGGATCACCTTTTCATTAGGTATGACAACGCGTTGGTGGTTTTTGACCATCCTAGAAGTTTGTATTTTTTATTTCTTATTGTCGTGCTTTTGAGGACAGTCACCGTTCTTTGGTAATTGGTTGTCCTTACAATTATGAGCAAGTGGTCTCAAGTTGAAGTAAAAGGAACGTATATTCATACTGTAGCTCCGATTTCTAATACATCAATTTGGCTTCTGTGTACCATAAGCCAACAAGAATGGATTCAAGCAAAAGTTGTATAATTATGTGTTTGCTTTATTTCTTGGGTTTGTACTCTACATATCAAAGATTTGAACATGTTCTCTATCACGAGATAAAATATCATAGGAGCGACAGTTTTTATATTGGGTACATGTTTAGAGGGAAAAGAAGAGAGTGGAAAAGTACATGTTTAGTGAGACTTTGCCTTCTTTTTTTCTTTTTTACCAACAGCTATAGTTATACTCTGCAATGATCCTCACCATTTTAAATTGCTAGAGTGCAAATGCAATTAGGGATTAGAATGACCCTAAATTCAATTGAATATTAATCTGCTTAGATTCAATGTATGCACTTGAATTATTTGAAGCTTAATTAAGCATCTATAACATATTTTCAATGTATGTGCTCCTTTTGTTTTCATTTACAATTGTGTACCTAATATCTCTCTTTTGGCAAATCATTATAGGGGTATATTGGTCATCATACATGGACTTAATGAGCACAGGTTAGTAGCATCTCGTTTTGTTTCTCAAGTTCTGCAATTATTTGTTTATTCCCTTTTTGCAACCATATGATGCTACTCTTTCATATTTTCCAGTGGAAGATATGCTCATTTTGCAAAGCAGCTTACCTCTTCAAACTTTGGTGTATATGCTATGGATTGGATGGGTACGTTTCAATTTTTTGTCTTCTGCTTTTTTATCATGTGCTTGTTTTCCTAGAATAGTCATACTTGATTGCGAGTTTGTGATATTATTTAGTGGTAGAGATGGATTTTTGGCTACATGGGTAAATGGATATCCATTTACTCTAGGGTCATGACATTATGCATATATATCCTTGTAAACTCTTTTGTGGCCTAATCTAATATTGGTTTTTCACCTCTGACATGGTATCAAGAGCCTAAACCCCAATCCTCCTTTGCCCCCACCCAACGTCACAAGCACCTCTTCTTGCATCACCACCGACACCTACTACCATTGTCGGCCCCGCCACTACCATCTACACCCTTCCTCCTTCCTCCTTTCCTATC
Source organism: Posidonia australis (assembly GCA_024699735.1). Lineage (NCBI taxonomy): Eukaryota > Viridiplantae > Streptophyta > Magnoliopsida > Alismatales > Posidoniaceae > Posidonia > Posidonia australis. Next base: position 14,216 of record JAMKQA010036824.1, on the reverse strand, counting down.
ATTTGGAGGCTCCAGGCCTTCTAAGCTGTCCAATGGCTGTGCAACCTTGCCACTAGTAAGGCTGATGTACTAGGCTGCCTTGTGATGTCGTAGGGTGGTTGTGTGCCCTATTTGTGCCTCTTCTGACCATGTTTGGTATGATTTTGTGTTTTTTTGTACTAGTTCAGACCTTATGCTCTTGTTTTCAGTCATTCTACGTGTTGATAATTGCTTCTTCTTCCTCCTCAGTGATGCTTGGCTTTGTCATCTAAGTGGTATGACAATAACGTTAAATAGTCAAAACTATATCTTGTGAGCAAAGGTGTTTACTGTGTTTTTGGGAGCCCATCGCAAAGTGAAGTATATCGCTAATGACCTTCCTTCCCCAAAAGACCCCACGTTTAATGATTGGCTTGCCACAAAGTGTGGGGCTACATCATGGTTGGTCAACAGTATGGAATCCAATATCGCCTCTGATGCCATGTTTTTAACTCCTGCCAATAAGATCTATGATATTCTCAAGGAGATATATGGTCACGAGAAGCATATTTCCTGATATGTGAGGGTTTCTTGTCTCTGCGATAAGAAGAACGGACTCTTCGGGAGTGTTACACTTCTCTCCATACTTTTATGAACGAGTTGGATATTCATTAGCCCATCATAACTGATGCTTAGACTCTTAGACAGTATCGGGATAGTTTAGCGATAGGCAAGTTCTTTTCTGGTCTATATTCGGATGTTGTGACTTAGATTTGTAGTCATATCCTTGGTACATGCACTGTTCCATCTTTGTCATCTACTTTTGCTTGGATTTTTTGGTCTATATTTGGATGTTGTGACTTAGATTTGTAGTCATATCCTTGGTACATACACTGTTCCATCTTTGTCATCTACTTTTGCTTGGATTTTATGTGTATCCATAGGCATGTTGTTGGGTCCCTTAGATTCGTCAACCATTGCGATATCCACTAGAAGTCATGGTCATGATAAGAGGAGAGGTCACGGTTCAAGGGGAGGACGTGGTACATGGAAGTGTGACCATTGTAGCCTCACTAACCACCTGTGTGATTGATGTTGAGATAAATTTGGTAGGCCAAAACGGGTTCAAAATGTGACTAAAGATACTACGAAAGGGGAATCACCTATTTTTGCTACTGTTTCAATTTCGCAAGTCGAGTATGAGAAATTCTTCCAATATTAGGTTGCTCAATCTACTGTCACTGCTTCCCATGTTGCCATGTCAAGTATTGGTATTTACCTCGCCTCTAAGGACTATTCTTGAGTTATAGACTTTGAAGTCTTCACTCATATATTAGGTACCTATGATCTTTTTACATCCCTCCAACATTTGCCAAATATTTCTTATGTCTTCATTGTTGATGGTAGGTCTTATCAATTTGCTGATGAAGGGATAGTTGATGCCTTTTCTCGCCTTCAACTTGATAATGCCCTTTATGTTCCAGACTTTGTTGTAAACTTGCTTTCCATTAGTGTTATCATCAAAGTTTTATTTTATTATGTAACTTTTTCCCATATCACTATACCTGAAGACGGGAAAGAGGATTGGTTTAAGCTGTGTGGTCGTAGCCTCTACACTTTTGGTGGTGCGTGATGAAATTCTAAAGGGACTAGTGTCTTTTATTTCTTTACAAGAGTTCTCTCTTTTGTGACATTATTGGTTAGGTTATTCATCTCATTGGAAGCTTCAATAAGCATTGCTATGGTTATCTGTCGAGTCTTTTGAGTGTAATTTGTATCAGCCAGGTAGGTAAGCATCGTCATGCTACCTATTGTCATCCTTTCAGTTTTGGCAGTAAGCGTCCTTTTGAGTTGGTCCATTATGATATTTAGGGTCCAGCTCATGTCTTGTCTTTGTTAGATTTTAAGTATTATATTGTTTTGTTTGGATGATTACTCTCGTGTATTTTAGGTATATTTGTTAAAAGCCTGGTCTCATGTATTTGAAGTAATCAAAATGTTTTTCATTGAAATAAAAACTCGTTTTTCTACTTCTCCTAAATTATTTCGTACTGATACTGCTATTAAGCTTGTTCAAAATGATAAAGTTGTTTTTTGTTCATCTTTGGAAATTCTTCACTAAACATTGTGCCTTCGTACATCATAGCAGAATGGTGTGGTTGAAAGAAAACATCGAAATGTTCTTGATGTCACCCATGTTATTATGCTTTAGATGTGCGTTTCAAAATATTTGTGGTGTGATGCTGTTATTTTTGCGTCTAATCTCATTAATAGATGCTCTTTTTTGTTCTGTTTGGTGATATTCCTTTTCAACGGTTATGTCTTCATGATATCTTGTTCCATTTTCCTCCTTGTGTCTTTGGATGTGTTTATTATGTCTAGAATCTCTCGCTTAGATTTGACAAATTATCTACTCATTTTGTCAAGTGTGTGTTTATCGGATATTCTAAAACCCAAAAGAGATATCACTGTTACAATCTTGCGAAACGTTGGTATCTTGTATTAGCTGAAGTTATCTATTTTAAGTCTATCCTATTTTTTTTCTTGTTCGTCTCCTACAAATCATTGATCATGATTCCTCTTCTTTCATCAATGAATATCATTCGAACTAAGAGTATTCTTAGTGTTCTTACTATTACTGTTGATCGTTCCTTAAAAGTTTACACTTGTTGCTCCAAAAAGGCTCGATCAACAATCATGCATGCACCTTCCTCTTCCTCACTTAACGATTCTTTACTTGTTGATCTTGATATGTATATTGTCCTTCGTTGTGGGAAGAGATTTAGTACTACACATTCTATTTTTAATTTTGTTTCATATGATAGACTTCACCATTCTTTCCGTCAGTTTATCCTTTCCATTTCTTTTGAGTCTATTCTTGGGAACTACGAGGAAATTATTCTTCTACCACAATAGAAAACTATTATGGATGAAAAAATGTGGACACTCATATCATGTGGCACAAGGACTTTAGTTCTTTGATCTGTTGATGGTTCTATTGTTGGTTATATATAGGTTACATTATCAAATATAAACCCACAGGTTTGTGGATTGGTACAAAGCTTAGTTGGTTGCTCGTAGGTTCACTCAGACTTTTGGTGTAGATTATGTTGATGGTTCTATTGTTGGTTATATATAGGTTACATTATCAAATATAAACCCAACAAGTTTGTGGACTGGTACAAAGCTTAGTTGGTTGCTCATAGGTTCACTCAGACTTTTGGTGTAGATTATGTTGACACTTTTTTACCTATGGTTAGATTGAGTTCTGTTCATGTTCTACTATCTGTTGCTGTCAATCAATCAAGAAATCTTCATCTGTTAGATGTTTGAAATACTTTTCTCTATGGTGATCTATAGGAGGCAATTCTAATAAAACAACCTTCAAGATATGTTACTCAGGGAAGAGTCAGGTTTGTCACCTTGGGAAGGTTATATATGGTTTCAAATAAAGTCTATATGCATAGTTTGAAAAGTTCAACAGTATTGTGGTGAAATTAGGGTTCAAGAGGTGTGCAGCTAATCATTTTATCTTCATTACGACATGTGGTAGTGGCAATGTTATTCTTGTTATGTATGTTGATGATATCATTTTAACTAAGAGTGAAAACCAAGAAGTATCTGAGTAAGCATTTTGTTGCAAAAGATATAGGACGTCTCAGGTATTTCCTTGGGATAGAATTCGCTTATGGTCACAACAAAATTGTGCTATCTCAAAGAAAATATGTTCTTACTTTGCTTGAGGAAACTAGTTTGTTTGGATGCATGCCAGAGTCAACACCTATTGATCAAACTCCAAATTTTTGACATAGTTCTTCAGAGTCCTTTGATGATGTTAGCTGTTATAGAAGATTAGTTCGAAAATTATTCCATCTTACATTTACTCGTCTTGATATCTTGTATTTTATAGGATTGTTGAGTCAATTCATACATGAACCTCGATAGGTTCATTGGAGAGATGTCCTTCATGTGGTAGCCTACATCAAAAGAACATCAGGGAAAGGACTGATATATAAGAAACATGATCATCTACAAGTAGAAGTTTATTCAGACTCTAGTTATGTAGGTGACAAGGGAGATAGGAAGTCTACATTTAGTTATCGTACTTATTTAAGAGGAAATACGATGACTTGGAGAAGTAAAAAGCAAAGTATGGTTTCTCAATTTAGTGTAGAGATTGAGTATAGATCTATGACACAAGCTGCATGTGAGATGGTTTGACTCTCTTTATTGAACTTTGGTTCCCAGTTTAATCTCTTATGTCAATGTTCTTTGATAATCAAACTGTAATATTTATTACTAGTAACACTGTGTTCCATAAAAGAATGAAGCATATCGAAATTAACTGTTAATATGTACAAGATTTAGTGATGAAAAAAATCATCTCTACGTCATATACACCATTGATTGATCAGTTGACTGATATTTTCACAAAGACCCTTGCAAGAAGTACCTTTTATTCTCTTTATAACAAAATACTCTAGCTTAAAGAAGAGTGTTAGTGATATTATATAGTAATAGAGATGGATTTTAGGCTACATGGGTAAATGGATTTCCATTTACTCTAGGATTATGACCTCACGTACATATATCCTTGTAAACTCTTTTGTGGACTAATTTAATCTTGGTTTTTCACATCTAACAGTTTGTTTAACATTTGGAGCAGCATGTTTTTTTTTCCCATTTCACACTGATGAAAAAATAATAATCATATGATTGGTGCTTCCTTTAGGCTTTGTTTGGTTTACAAGAGTTTATAATTCAAAGGGAATTCAAAATCAAGAAATTGGAATTCCAATTGATTGTGTGAACATTTCTTGTTTGGTTTTTTTTCTCTAGATTTCAAATTTTTTGTTTGGTTTGTAAGAACTTGAGAGAGTAGATGAGAGAGAAAGAGACAAGGGAAGGAAACTCCTAATTCTAGGAGTTTGTATTTCCTTCATTTTAGTAGGAGTTCCAACTCCTTTAAATTCCTCCAAACTTTCATTAATTCCACCTCCTTAAAATGAATCAAACACATGATTTAGTAGGAATTCTTTCTAACTTCTTCTAATTTCTTCCAATTCCTTCAAACCAAAGAGGCCCTTATGGAGGAGCATTATGTAGTTCACGAGCCTACTCTTTCGGCCTTGATTTTAACATGGAAATTTTCAAAATTTAAAATACAAATCCCACCTCAAGTTTGCAGCACATCTTGAATTCAAATGAAGGCAGATCTATGCCGCTCTGTTTAAATCACAAAAGGCTAGCAATCAATCATTTTTAGAGTGAGGCAGAGAATCAAATATCTCACCAATTGCTTTTTTTCACAGGTCATGGTGGAAGCGATGGGTTGCATGGTTACGTACATTCACTCGATCATGTTGTCGCTGATACTGTAAGTTTCTGGCAGGGTGATCAAGCTTTTGTTGATACATTCATTTTGTTACGTGTCTTCCAACAACTTCACCATAAATCAAATTAAGTCATTTCCTGATTGAACTTTGAAGTCTTGTTTTATACTTAAATAAAGGGGGCTTTTCTGGAGAAAGTAAAAACAGAAAATCCTGGAGTTCCTTGCTTTCTTTTTGGTCATTCAACTGGTGGAGCCGTGATTTTGAAGGTAAAGCTCCATTTCTTACTGATATTTTGGTTTCCATGACTTTGTTTTTCGCACCTCCCAATTGCAGTATTATTTTACAGGCAGCTTCAGATCTCTATGTTCGAGCCATGCTAGAAGGAGTCATATTGACTTCACCAGCTTTGCGTGTAAAACCTGCTCATCCATTGGTTGGGGTAATGCTCTTTAGAACTACAAACATAACGTGCACGAAACATTCATGCATTTTTTTTTTAGGGCAAAAAAATTCACTTGATAAGCAATTTTTGCTGGGATCCTAAACGTCAAAATTGAGACTGACAAGCCTGTTTCTATTCTTGCAGGCTATTGCTCCACTATTTTCAATGCTCTTTCCTAAGTTCCAATTCAAAGGTGCAAATAAAAGAGGGATCCCGGTGTCCAGGGACCCTGCTGCTATGCTGGCCAAGTACTCCGACCCTTTGGTCTACACCGGGCCCATACGAGTCCGAACAGGATCTGAGATCCTCCGCATTTCATCATGTTTGATGCAGAATATAAGATCAGTCACTGTTCCCTTTCTCGTTTTACATGGTACAGCTGACAGGGTCACTGATCCTTTGGCTTCCCAATATCTGTATAACGAGGCAGCGTCAACATACAAGGACATTAAACTATATGAAGGCTTCTTACATGACCTCCTCTTCGAGCCGGAACGCGATGAGATCTGTGCTGATATAATTGACTGGATGGAGAGGAAGCTGCTAGACCAAAGTTCATGAAGAATTACAAGTTATACTCATGGATTCATACCGAAAGGAGAAGTTAGTTCAGCAAGGTGTTTGAATTCTGCAAGAAATTTAAATATTACAAGCAACGTAGTAATATTACACGTTAGCCATGCCTAGCTTTCTTGGTGCAAGGAGCATGGCGTGTATCAGTGTATATTCCCAAGGTCACCCATTTCAGGCTATTGCCATTGTGTTGTAACTTGTAATGTCTTCCCTCCGTGTAAAAAATAGGGGAGATCATTGTATGAATTCTATTGCAGTGAAATGCTTACTTCTGCTTTACAATAATTTCTCTATTTCGATGTGTGCTTGGTAAAGCATGCAAGGGACCGGGGGTTGCACTCTCAATGATTTTTGCTGGATGTTCTGTCCTAGCAAAAAAACCCAAAAAAAAAGGGACATGGACTTGTTCTTGTCGCCACCTTTTTTAATAAAGCTTAGTTGACTCAATCAGACGTCTATTTCCAATGTGAATTTCAAATCCAGGGGAACTTGGAACGTGAAGTTGAATTTTTCAAAAAGACGAAGATGAAATTGGAATAGGAACCTACATTGCACGAAAACAGGTGAATATTCTGAAGAATCTCAATTCATGATCCTGACAGACGATGGTATCACCCAATAACAGGGAAAAGCCAAAAAGAAACTTAAAATAAGACTGCAGTCAACCTTACTACTGAGTAGCTCAAGTACTTGTTTAGGGACCCATTTTGTCTTCTAATATTCATATTCTTTTCAAAAAGAAAAATTATTCCATTATCGTATATTCCTCAGCATCGAGGATGGAGAAAAACACTGAACTTTGATAATAATAAAAAAAGATGGAGAAAAACTAGTTTGAAAACTAAACAAAAGAAACTTCAAAAAGAGAAGCAAACAAAATGTTGTGCAAGTATTACGACTGCCTGTGTCAAATATCCATCTTGTGGGGAATCTCTTGAGAAAACAACTTCTAATTTGTGTATGACATAAGTCATAAAGTTTGTTACATTTTGATGATGAGTGGATAATTCACGTAATTTCTTGTACAAAAGCTTCACGGCAGTCGCAAGCAGAATCGCTAATGGACGGTCGGGACTTCAAGTTCGCAAGTTGTACATTACCAAGACTAACAAACTGCTGGAAATTTTGGAGTAAATAATAAAATTAAGTTGTTCACATCGTATACAAGACTTCCATTTATGATTAACTTCACATTCTGCAAGATATACTCGCACCGAGACATAATAAAAGCTAAGTGGTACAGAAGCATAACTTAAATTAAAAGAAAAAAAGAGAGCTTGGCAATCTAAAATTCCTCCTTTCTATGCTCTTCACTGCCAACTTGTCCGTGAGAGTTTTGGTCTCTAGGTTCCTCAGCTTCAGTAGAAGAGGCCGATGTAGAAGACTCTTAGTCTCCATCCTTCTGCTCAGTTCCTTCATGGGAAGGGTCATCAACTTCTATAGAACCATGTCCTTCATCTTTAGTTGATAGGTTCCTAACCATCCCAGCCTCAGGAGCACCGTCTCCTTCGGATACAACTGCCTGCCCTTCAGGGTCCTTATTATCAGTAGGCATCATTATCTTGTCATCCGGATCACCAGGATGGGATGAATTTGTATCACTATGTTGTTCAATAACATGTGTAGAATCACTTGCTTCATTAGTACTAAATTCCATTTTTTGATCTTCACTTGATGCATTGCCAGCATCATTTGCTTCACTATATTGTTCAATAACCTGTGTAGAATCAATTCCTTCATTAGAACTTGATTCCATTTTTTGTTCTTCACTTGATGCATCGCCAGCAACATTTGCTTGGGATTCAGTTAACTCCCTCTGAAGGGCCTCATTGTCAGTGGGCGTCATTGTTCGGTTCTGATCAGGTTCCTTGCCTTCGAGAATATCACTTCCTGTAGCAACTTCTAGTGGATGCTCTCCTTCAGACTTCAATAGTTCAGTAGTATAGTTTTTAGTGTCAATGGGCATCGAGATGTTGCTTTCTCCTTCAGAGACAGATGAATTAGAGAGAATACCATTAGATTCTGAATCTGCTTTTACATCTCCTGAAGTGATGTTTCCACTTGTTTCAGCCTCAGATTCAATTTGCTGTTTTGGTTCAAGTGATTCTCTTGTAGATGCCTCAATGTCAACCGGCACATCTCCTGCAATTGCTTGTACATCTTCTGAGGTGTTGTTTCCACTTGTTTCAGCTCTAGATACATTTGATTCAAGTGACTCTCCTGTGGATGCTTCATTGTCAACTGGCACATTGGTTGCGTTCTTATCTTCTGCTAGAGATGAATCATCAGATTTCTTAGCCTCTGAGGTAACTTCATCACCTTCTCCACTCATTGGTACTGCATTTTCTCTCGGTTGAGCTTCCAAGCTTGTATTTGTACTGAGTTCACTTTGATCAACAGAAAGTGATAATCCCTCTTGACTAGAACTAACCGATTCCTGATTCGTGTTGCCATCCTCATTGAATAGAGAGCTTCTTTCATCCTCTGAAACACCATTTTCATCACGAAAGTCATCTCCATCATGTGCTGTTTCCTGTTGATCTAGAGAAATCTCTCCATCCTTCGCAACAGAATCTTGTGAAATCACTTCTTTGGAAGCTTCCTCTTCTTCAGTTATTGTCTTGTTTGTTTGGTCATCGCTGACGTGATTTTGAGAATTCTCGCTGCTATTGTTCTCAAGCTCCTGAGTTGTGGTTTGTTGCAAATTTTCTTGTTCCTTATTAGAGTCCGCCTCGTCCTTTCCCTCATCTCCTGTATTAGTTTCAGCCTCAGGATTGTCTCCCCCATCCCTCTCTTGTTCCATTTGTTTTTCACTTTCTTCTTCATTTGGATTTTCTGCATCTTCTTGGATCTCTTTCTGTTCCCCAGCTGATGTAACTTCTGAAGTTTCATTAGGATTTTCCACTCCTAGAATCATCTGATCATCCATACCGTCCCCATCATGCGACTGCGGTTCGGAAATCCTTTCACCAACATTCTGCTCCACCTCATTTTCCTTTTCATCCTGACTCTTGATATCTACTTGAAACTCTTCAAGTTCCTTGTTCAAAGATTCTTCATTGATTCCATTTTGTAAAGCTGAATCATTAGTTCCATCTTCCTCAGCTCCACTATTTTCTTCAAAAAATTTCTCATTGTTGACAGGGATTCCAGTGTACCCCTTGCGTCCCAGATATAGTTCTATGAGCCCATCGACATGCTTGTTCTCACTAGACTCAGAATAACCAACTTTCTTATCATGTGAATGTCTGACCCGATAAAGCAACCACACAACCACTGCTGCAAGCAAGGAAAACTGTAATATTCTTTTGGAATTGAGCCCTTTGGATCTCCGATTCTGGTGAAGTACCATTTTTTCTTTTCTTTTGGCGGGCTTCAGTGAACTATTTCTGAATTCAAATCCGACCAAGCGACGCCCCAATCGGTGAACTGATCCAAGTACTGTAGAAGAAAATTGAAAAAATAAAGTTCTATTCCTTCATCAGGAATCTTCAATTTTCTATAGGCACTTAATTCCTTATAGACTACCAATTTAAAAGCCAAAGATTCAGTAAGAAAGCAGGGATTCCAGAGAACGTAGATAAAGCAGACAAGCCCTATTTTAGAATGGCGGTGAGCATAATTATTCAAACAAAGCATAGAAGTTAAGGATGGGTTTGAGTAAGCATAGAAATATAATACAAGATAAGTACACCCCAAAATGCCAAACTGAACAACCTGATGACATAACAAAGTAGTTTATCAAGCAGAAATGTCAGGTAAAATGTCTGAATCATCCAATCAACGGGCTAAAACTCTTCCCTGTATGTTTCTCTTTGTTCTATCAAAACGGGCTAAAACTAAATTTACTCGACAATTGACACCTGATTACAAAAATGCAGATACAATTGCATTAATTTACTCGATAATAAAGTAGGCAACTTTGTAAAGAATAAGTTCGGTAATCAGTGTTGACACATGATCAACCAAGAGAATAAGTTGGAAAGGGTAAAAATCCTCCTGAATACATACATTATTAATGCTAAATCAAAGGTCTGGATGTGCAAAATGGAGACCAACTTTCTACATTCCCAAACTCCACACTATTACCTCAAACTAACCAACAGGAAACACCAATACAGTGTCTCAACAAACAAACTCAAAATGTAAAACCACACGAACCAGTAGAAACATCTCGCACACCTGAAAATTGAAACCAACCAATTCCAAGATCTCATGGTACAATCATATCTATCACAGAGATCCACAGATCTATACTGGAGGTCGTAGTTAGCATTGTGCATTGGAGACACGAAATTCACAAGAAAGGAAGAATTGAGGGGAAAATTAACACACAAAAAGAGGAAGGAAAAAAGAACAGGGGAGAAAGTTTAACCTTCGATGAGAGGAGATTGGAAGCCGAGGAATGAGGGGAATGCGAATCAAATCTTGGAAAAGAACAGAAGTTTTTGTAGATCAGGGACTGGAACGTGTGGAAGATCCAGGGGAAAAGCGTGAAATCCAAAGGGACGGGGGGTGGTGAAGAGATTCGATATGTACATGGTGCTCTTCGTGGAATGGAAACCGGGGACGGGGAGGGAGTGACGGTTGGTTTCTTTTGAATACCGGTTTTAGCCTTTGTTACGGTGGCATTCTACGCATGTACCGCTTCAGCGGAGGAGTCGGATAAGAGGGCGAGGTGGTCTTTTGGTTGGGTGGGCAATCTGGGGACGTGACAGCTACGTTCGTGTTTATTATTATTTATTTTTTTGTTATCGGTTTAGGTGAGTTTTTATGCATGTCAATGATGTAGGTGGAGACATGTCTTTGCTTTACTAGAGTCAATGATATACTGTAGTCGGTTTTTTTTTTTTTTTTTGAACTCACAATTTTGTTTCAATTCACTAAATGCGTAGATCTTGTGGATCCAAACGTAACTTAGTGCCCGCTTGGTAGTGCCATTGAGATACTGATATTATTAGTAAAATAATGACATATAAGATGCAGCAAAACACCCACCACGGTAAAAAAATAAATTGGGGATTATTTCCAAATGCAACCTAATTAGAATTAAAGAAAGACTCTAGATTCTAAATGTAATTGAGATAAACCATAAGCAACTCTAAACACACTTTGTAACAGTCACTTGTGTCAAATGCAAGTAGTAGCTTACGAAATGGTAACTTACATTGTTTTTGAGGAACAGGATGAATGTAGCTTCTATCAAAGTTGGATAAAACTTCATTAAAATATCAATAATGTCTTTACATGTCTGATGATATTATAAATACCAACAGTAACTTATGAGTAATTTGATATTCTAATACCAGTACAAATCTAGAATCGACATTAGGATCTTATTTTGTCAAACAGACTTTTACCATTAGGATGTTTTCGACATCTATGTCAAAAACTTGCTTTTACCATCAACTATTACAAATGCAACCTTTGTTTGTGGTCTATCAGAAAGACATTTTTGACTATTCATGAATATTTAGCTTTTACATTATTAAATAAAAAACACTTATTTTGTCGTAAATAGATCTTCGCGTATGGTTTGATTTCTAATTCCTTATTAGAGTGATTTGTTTGATCTACAATCAAATGAACAATGTTGACAAGTAAATCCCTTATGAACTCAAAGGTATTCCTTACCACGTAGATTTGTTTAGGCTAATTTATTGGTCTACGTACTCTATTTCCATTGAATAACATAGTGTATGAATAATATTGAAATTTAGGCATTTAATTTAATATTAATTAATAATAAGTAAAGGAATTCATCTATATATATAACAAGTCAAATTCTCACATTAAAGATGTTAGCCTGTTCTAACACTTTCTTTCATGTATGATCTCTTTTGAGATACAACACATGTTTCTTTTTTGATATGCATGTATTTCAGATAGACAATGTTCGTAACAATTCTTGGAGAGATTGGATGCATGTATGGTATATATTTACGTAAATATAAGGAAAGATATATGCAATTAGTACGTTGTTTGGTATGTTCGACTATACTATGGAAAATTTGGAAGGAACATTTGTAATTACAAATATTGTGGGAAACATGGATCTTTTTAGAACACATTTTAGCATATAAAGGTGTGGATTTAGGACTTCAGTTTGTTAGTTATGGATCATGGATCTTAACTACGAGTCCAATAGGGACGTGATTATATTTTACAAGTACAAAATTTCCCTCGGCCTGCTATATGTATGCAACAATAGAAGATTGTCTATTGGTGTAGACTAGCAAATGGATCTTTAAAACTGAACATGGATGGAGCTTCTTGAGGTAATCTAGGTCTTAATGGCGAAGGAGGTATCATACGTGATGACCATGGCTATATGGTGGTGGCGTTCTTTGATTTTCTTGGTACGCATTCTAGTATGTTGGCAGAATTCCTTTCTCTTAAGGAAGGTATTTATCTTTATTTACAGGTTCATATTGATTTACAGCATGTTGAGATTGAGTATGATTCAAAGGTGCTTGTAGATATACTACATGATGATACATGCAAAGTGTGGCAACTAAAAAAGGATTGGAATGAAGTGTTAGCCTTGTGCAAGTAGTGTATATTTATCTAACATCAATAATAATGTGAGGCGAATTCTATTGCTAATTCACTAGCAAATAAAGGTATTTGTGATAAAATTTATGCTTTATACTCTATAGTTAGTGATCTTCCCCAAAATTATTCGAGGTTGTCTTTGTGTGAAAAAATTAGGACTACTATATGTGCAACTAAAATAATATTCAATTAAGATAGTTTTTTTTTAAATCGATAAATATATATTTTTTCTTCTTGTACTCTGTAAGATTTGAACCTAAAAAGAAAGTGTGAGTTAACCTCATGTTTATTCTTTTTTCTCCATAGGACTAGATTTTTCTAAAGTCAGGTCTAATAAATATGTTCTAATAAACATGTTCATTATATATTTATTATCTTTTTGTTTCTTATTCTTTTAGAACAAAGGAACGTGTTTGTATGCTCTAATTAGTATCCTGTATTCTTTCCCTTGAGCACAAAACTTTTGCAACCTTTTTCAATAGTTAATATGCTGTAATGAAAATCTGTCAAGAAAGCTTTAAAGTGCACAGCCCCCTCCCTGTCAAAGGCTAACAAGCAAAAGTTCCACATACGAAAGAAGCAGCAACGGGCTCACATGAGGGGCACTTCTTTCCATTTGAAAAACTAGTGGTTTGCATAAAACCAAGTCAGAAGAAGAAAGTCCATTAAGGGTGTATATATTTGATTGATGTGGTTGTGTCCTTGCTTTTACAAAAAAAAAAATGGCATATTGATTTTGGATTCAACAACGTGAATTGCATGTAGGTTGCAGCTGTCATGTTGCGATCTTCCATATCACTTGGTGTAAGGGATCCATGTACTTAAAGGCAAGCTAATGTTCATGAGCACTAACGTAGAAGCTGAAAGGATGTTCTCAACGATCTGTTTCTGTACGAAGTATCGAAGCTCGTGTCGTTTTGTTACAAGAGGTTAATATACAAAGTAGGAATTCACGCTTTTGGATAAAAGAAAGAAGATCTTTTTCCCTTTCGTAGGAGAGTTCCATTATTTTTACATACAATTTCAAGTACGACCTTAGTGGTCTATTTGTGCATGAAAATTGATAGAAAATGAAATTGTAGAATCAATAGGAATTAAAAAAATAAAGGGAAGGAAAAGAAATTGATTTTTCATTGATCAAATTTTCTATTGTTTATATCTATTCAAGAAAATAAAAGAAATTGACATATGGTTGTGATGCTGATTGCTTTCGCCAGGTTGTTGCATTATCGGGCTGAGAAAGAGGAGAAGAGGAGGAGGATGGAGATGGGGTCTTTTTGTTGCAATGAGGTTGGGGTTGTGTGACACTGACAAGGAAGAAGAGGATAGGATTGGGGGGGGGGGGGGGGGGG
>JAMKQA010036823.1:0-33767 GCA_024699735.1 Posidonia australis | reverse complement strand
ACCCTCAGTGCCGGTGCTGGACAGGTCTGGGGTTAGAGTCCCCAGGTGCTCGGGCACCAGGGCGTCTGTAGGGCGCACTCCGTGCTTGTACCAGTGAGAGTAGATTTTGAGGCTGCGGTCGAGGCGGTTGAACTCCAGTATGAGGTGGTTCACCGCGGCACTACAGTGTGGTGTGGTGACATGGAATCCTCACCAGCTGCTTGAGGCCAGGTCGATCGCCTGTGGCCAGGGTGATGCGACCAATTTTGATATGGAAAGTGTGTGTTTGTGTGTGTGAACTAGTTTCTAGCCCAATTTGTGGCAAATTGTGCCTATGGATTTTAAATGATGTTTTGGGCTAGGAAACTAGATGGAATGATTTGTTTCTCCAGCGTTGAGAATAAAGGTTTATGAAAAAGCATGAGGTTTTGAAAGAAAAGAAAAGAAAGTTTGAAATACAATTGTTTTCCATGTTTTCTGATTAAACATGTGGTTTTGGGAATGGTTTGTTGTTTAGCAATGGTTTTCTTTGGCTTTAGCGCTATTTTTGGGGCGCATACTGGGTGCCATTCTTGTCACTCACGCGTGTTTTCTTGTCCCCTTGTTTTTCAGGTGCTGAGGTGTAGGAGCAGTCTACTCTGGTGCATCTGTTCGAGCCACATTTGTCGCACACAGGTCTGGGTGGTTAGCCTTATTTATTTAATATTGCTACTTAGTTGTTTTTTAGTTCTTTTGGGTAGTTCTTGTACTGTTGTGTAGCACTGGGGTGTTACACATGCTCTAGCTGCACCCCAGGATATAGGACCCAGATCCACGAGACTTGGCTGATACACAAGATCGCCCTAGGTCTACCTTCGTTCAACAATGCCAAAAGTTTTAAAAGGCCGCGAACTAGTTCCAACGATTAAGGATTCGGTGCAAATGTGGTGAAGAAGAAGCATTGTACTTTTATAGCCTGTTAAAAGATCTTGTATTTAAAACTATTAGTTGTAATCTTGAATCTTCTTGTTTAACCATTTTGACCTTCTTTGATATCTGCTTGTTCTATCTCATGAATGCTTGGCATGTATCCTTCTCAAGAAACCACACAAGTAGCAACTAAACAAATCTAAAACTCCAATCTTGGCCAAACGGCACCATTCTGCCGTGCAACACACCCATGCAAACCGACCACGATCTTTAGAAGTCAGTGGCTATGCAGTTGTTTCAGCTCCCCTTGGGAAATGTTTTGGAAGCCTTTCAATGTAGTTATTCAGTCTGTTAGTGTTGTCTAAGGGCCTTGGACTATAGCTTCTCAGTCCTATCATCCCAGCTATATTAGTATGCCCTTGAGTTGAGGGTTTCAATCTCTACTATGCTTGCCTTGATCACACTGATTCTGATATCACTCTAGATGCAACCAATAAGGGTTCTCTTCGTCGATCAGCTGTCTTGCTCCTTAGTGGTGATGTTGGCTAAATGTTGTTCAACCATGAGGCAACTAACATGCCCTTAGCCAAGGATGAATGGTCAGGAGAACTTTACCAAAAATTGACTAACATGCCCCGTGTTGAAGACAAACGACTAGTGAAATCTAACCAAGAGGTAGCTAACATGTCCCTTGTAGAGGACGCCAGAGGATTTTGTTAAAAGGTAGCTGACATGCCCCTAGTTAACACGTAGTTAAACCTTGCAAAGCCATGAATGAGTGCTGAATGTGGTTGAGATGCAGATGCATGGATGATGATGTATAATATTGTGTTGCCCTCAGTCTTGGAAGACCTTTATTGCTTGCTTAATGTGGAAAAGAGGGAATACCTTGACTCAACGGACTCTATCCAGGTGCCTAGGCGATTGGTAGCTCTTTGGTGGAAAGTGTTGCGAGTTAAAGGTGGTCTATTGGGTGGCGATGAGATCCTGGCTCCACTCCAAACTCCCTAGGCCTCATGCCTACTCTTTTTAGAATGTTCTTTTCTTTTCTCTCATGGCATGCAGATTCACTCTTTCCTTGATTTTGGAGGTCATTAGGCTTGGTTGAGTGGTGGGGGAGCTATGTGGAAGGGTTGGTTGATCCTTCTGACAGTTGTGGGCTTCCTAGACATACTTCGACTCCTCTCCAAGTTTTAAGTTAGGGATAAAGCTAGTCTACATGCCTCTCTCTTTAGGGCTAGCTTTCGTCTTCGACTTCTATCTTTTCATTTCTTTTTGTGCCCTTATACACATATGTTTTTCTTTTTTGGCTCACACTCTCACTATCACCCTAACATTTTATCTCCCTTTAGAGGTGTTTAGCCCTAAGAGGTTTGATCACTTCATCTAGCTCTTAGTGAGTGGTGGCTCCCTCTCTCACTAAGACATCTAGATAGTGTCTTTTAGGGAGATGATAATCTCTTCCATAATAAGCTAATCTTTTCAATTCTTGTCATTGAGCGATGCTTATGCTAATGGTGGGGGATGTTATTGATGCATTATGCATGCGTGAGGAAGCAAAAAGTAAACAGTGAATGTATGGATGCATGAGTGAATGCGGAACAAAATGCATGAGCACTGAAATAAGGGGTAACAGATGCGTGAATGAAGTAAGCAGAGGTATGTAGGTAGAAGTTGTAGCATGGTGGTGGGCTTGCCAAAATAAAGATATGGCCTCTAGTCACTGGTAGTATTTCTTCAAGTAGTATGTATTGACTGGTTCTGATTGCTCTATCTAGTTCATTTCCTCAATGATGACAATACCATCAGAGAAAACTCACTTGACAACGAACAAGCCATGCCAGTTGAGTCTGAACTTGCCCTAGGTGTCTAGGAGATGGATGGTGTGAAGAACTAGGTTCCCTGGTGCAAAGCTCCTGGGTCGAAATTTCTTTTGGTAAGATCTAGCCAAGCGCTTCTGAGAGCATTGAGCATGATGCATGGCTTGCAACCTGTGCTCATCAGTCAAATTCAACTGAGCAAAGTGATCATCCATCCACTTAGCTTCTTCTAGTTCAGCTTCTCTTAAAATTCTAAGGGATGGGATCTCCACCTTGACAAGTAGCACCATTTCCATGTCATAGACTAGCGAATAAGGAGTTGCTCCTATATATGTCCAAACAAAAGTTCTATAAGCCCACAGTGCGTATGGGTGTTTGTCATGCTAATCTCTATAAGTCTCTGCCATTTTCTTTGGTATTTTAGTGAGGTTCTTATTGGTTGACTCGATCACGCCATTCATTTACAAGTGGTACGGAAAGGACCAATGATGCTTGATTTGGAGGTTCTATAAGTAATCTTTGATCCTTTTGGCTGTGAAATTCTTCCCATTATTTGAGATGATTGCATGTGGGACCCCGTACTAGGCTATGATGTTGTTTTTGAGGAACTTTTCTGTCACTATGATAGTAACTGGCTTGTAGGAGGCTACTTGTACCCACTTGGTAAAATAATCGATGGTCACTAGGATGAAACAATGCCCATTAAAAGCTGTTAGATGAATAGCACCAATGACGTCAACTCCCCAAGTAGAGAAAAGCCATGGTGACGACATGCTATGTGGTTGTTGTGGGGGAGCGTGGATCAAGTTCTCATGGATTTGGTAGGCATGGCATCTTTGAACAAATCAACAGCTATCTATCTCCATGGTTGACCAATAGTAACCTTACAATATGATCTTCTAGGCTAATAACACTTCTTTCTTGTAGTATTAAGGCATCGACTTCTTTCTTGTTTAGGCATCGCAGAAGCATTTGGATGTACGTTCTCCTATACAGATGTCTGGCCTTTGTAGATATCCCATTTTTGCATTTCCCAGAGTCATCTAAGATAGGAACCTTTGAGGCGTCCCAGATCATAGGGCTAGAGATCTTCTGCTCTATTTTCCATACATTTCGTGTTTTCCTTAATAACATTCTTGATTTTACTTTATTCAAGGTTGTTAGCTGTGGTAGAGCAAACCCGCTCAAGCTAGTGGCAAGCTTGTGTCCCTTAAACGTTTTGGTGTGAGTCGCTAGTTGTGGTAGAGCTAACGCTCTCATCTTACTCAAATTGGTGGCAGATTTGAGTATCCTAAACTTAAAGAAGATGTTTTTATGACTTCATGAGATATTTTAGTATTTTTCGGACTTTCAAAGAGTTTCAGTGGATTTAATATAAAAGATAAGGGCACAACAGAAAAAGACCAGAACGTTGCCACAGCTACAGGCGACTAGTTTAGTTGCCATAGGTACAAGCAACTACACTTATTACCACACCAACAGGCGACAAGAATGCTGAAATTCTTTCTCTAGATAATTTGTCATTTCGAGCTTTAATATAATATATGGGATATTTATAAATATTATCATGACTTTTCTTATAATTATTCTAATTTCTAGGATTTTCTACATATTTAAATATTTATGGAATATCATATAAGTCTTTATCAATGCTAGATAATTCCATAAAATTCTAGAAGAATGGATGACATTGATTTTAATGTCATATTTTTTTAACATGTTCAAAAACGAGATATGATATTGATTATCACCTTTTTAAATGCTACAATTATTTATAATTTAAAAAGATAATTTCAACATGTGCTTAATTTCCAAATATTTATGTAATTACCAAACTGGAATTTATTATAGATATATTTAACATAATTCTTGTAATTATTGGGGATTTTATCTTTTAAATGTGATTTTAACTTTGAATTTGGATTTAAAATTTGATTTTGAATTCAAATATTTTCTAGAATATCCTAGCGATTTCGAGAGAGTTTGAAATGGTCAAAACGAGTCATTTACAATTGCTAGATATTTGTTGAATTAGTTTTGTATTTTTATTTTAAACGTAGAGATATTTAGAGCTCATTGCCACAAGGAGCAGTGACTAGTTTGTAAAAGACGATTTTTGTTTATTTTTCTGCACCGAAAAATAGAACTTTCTAGGCTTTCGCCAACTCCTGTGGCGACATATCTACATATGTCACCGGTCTCACCAGCGATGAGTTCTAAATATCTCATTTTTTGAGTTTTCGAGCAGATTCAATATCTACATATTTTCTTGACTTATTTTTGACAAGATTTGACGTCCTTGTGCGTATAAATAGACCCCTAGACCATGAGTTCTGGGAGGCTTTCTGAAATTAAAAAGAGGTTGCCCAAAGAGAGAGAAATCAAGCAAACCCCTATCGAAATCATTCTAAGTCCATAAAGATCCTTTCAATCCAAGTCTATACGCACCTTCGAAACTTCATCCAGGCCTCCACTTCCTCATCCACTCTGCAACATACGAGGGTGAAGGAAGTATCTTCCAATTCTTACATTTTTATTATTACAAAAATCCATTGTATGACATAGATTAGCCCATGGCATATGCATGCGGGGAACCAGCCCTTGATTAGTACTTAGTTGCATGTTTAAGTTTTTTCTTTGTTATTCTTCTGTTATTTACTTACTACACCTAATCTAAACCAATTTCTCTTGTTTTCCTTATTTGTTTTGAAGGAAAGGATCTTACATAGCACGAGGAAGCAATCGAACGACATCCAGCTATATTCGGTGAGCTGGTGAACCCACAACCTCAACGTCACACCTGATCTCAGGTTTCCACATCAGACCAGGAGCAGAACACAAAAAGAGGATCTTCTTACAATGAAAAATTGGCAATCACGGCTTAAGCCTGCCCCCATGCTACGTGAGTGTTCTTCCCTTCCTTTTTGTCATTTTTTCAGTTATTCTTAGATTTAGGTGTCATTTTCGGTCTAAGGGCCGTGTGCATAGGTTTTCGTGGCACTCCAAACCTTTTATTTGGGTTTTTTTCTAGTGATTAGGAGTCTGGATATTTAGCCACCTCCTGCTGCACTGCCATTACACGATGCCATATCAAGAGGCGACGAGACTAGACACCTCTTTGGTCGGCAATTGATATTTTAAAGCGCTTTCCTACTAGCTTTCATTTCTTTTCCTTTTCTATGTCAGTTTTCCTTAGCCTGCAGAAGTGGCGTGGATCAATAAAAATTTAATGATCTTCCTGTCCACTATCTCTTTTTGGTTTTTATCGATTTTTAGGGTTTATTTTCTATCCACCAATAGGGTGGAAAATAATCGTGTGATAGTAAAGTTAAAATTCCTTAAGAGTCCCCTTCTAGTCTAAACAACCAAGCCCAGTGAACCAGGCCAGTACTAGTCGCTCACCCATACTCGTGTTTGGTTGGGATTACTAGACCAAGAAATTTAAGATGTCCGAGGGGCATATTTCTAGACTCTACCTTTCTCCTTGAGTCTACAATAAACCCTAGCAGATACTTGACACTTTTCTATTTCGTGTTTACTTATTGCTTTGTGGTTTGCTAGGACTGACCCTTAAGGATAGAAACCTAGATTGTGTGCCCTTTCTAAGAGAGATAAACCCGTAGTCTAGGCCCTCTTGGTGGATCCTAACGAAGGTCGAAGAGTAGTACCCAAAGCCAAAATCCCATTGTGTGACCCCAGAGCCCATACCAAAAGCCTGACCCTTGCCATAGGAACCTAAACAGGTAGAGAGATTGCAGGTTAACAAATCGATTAATTAATAATCTTAACAAGTAAAATCTATGCTCTGTTTGATAACTTGATTGATTATATAGCCTTGTTTGACTGTATGGTCTGACCAAGACCAATCTCGATTTCTTGACCAGCTAGAGGCATGTGCCGCCTTGCTGACTTGCAACTTCATCCATCGCCAACCTTATCGGTGACAAGATTTAGCGCCTCCATCATAGGCGACATCAGACAGAAATGATCTAGGTGCCTTGTTTACAGGGTGGTTTGGTTGTGCTTGCATGCTTATGAGTTACAGGGTTACAGATACAATCTTGGGTCTTTTGTTTATTAGTTAAATAGAGTTGTAAACATTTTCCCTGTGTTCTTTTACATTCGAGTCTGTATTTTCTTTTACATTCCTAGACACTTGTAGTAGGGTGCAGTTTAGTGTCATAAAGAGTCTATATCTTTTCTTTTTTGAGTCGTTTGTAACAAACCATCAAGGGAGTTAGTTAGAGATGAAAGAGGCATACCATTCTCACATGAATCCTCTCTACACACCAACCGCCTCGACATCTATAGGTCAAGAAAGTAGTTCTATAGGCCAACGTGGGTCATTCTTCAATGCTCTAACCTCATACAAGGACCACTCACATAGACTTAGGAGGAAGAGGGATAAGTTATGCCTTGTCGTGGAGTATCCCTTTGTCAACCACTGCATACTCATTACCTCAAGGGGCAATTTGAAAAACCCATTAGTCTATGGCCCATTCTAACCTCTCTAGCCCACAAATTCCAAATGCCCATGGATCCTCCCCCCTAAACTCCTACCAAGGCCCAATAACCACACCGTTTATGGGAAATACATACACTATATCACCAAGCCCAATGATAAACGCTCAATATTCTACTACCGGGGTCTACCCCTCGGTTCCATAGGTTGCACCACCTCTATCGAGCCACCGTTCACATCATTACCTAGGGGCAACCTCACCTTCGCCCATGTAGTATCCCACACCTTTGGTCTACCCTTCCTTCAAGTAGGCTATATAATCCCCACTAAGCTACTATTCAAATCCATACCTAGGGACGTCCCCACCTTCGATTGTGCAACAATGGAATACCCTATCCTATGCTCAAGCTCAATCCTCCTACCCTCCACAAGATAGTACCCCTCTGCAACAACATTCCCATCAATTCCAAGGGTACCAAGGCTAGGGATAGACGGCTACTCCGAGTTTGGACTTCAAGAAAATCATATCAGAAGCACTCGTAGAAGCTAGGGTCACTTTAAAAACACCGATTGGCTTCAACTTTTCCAAGTTCCCACCTTTCACCTTGCCACCAGGTTTCAAAATGCCCAAAATGCAAAAAAATGATGGGACAGGTGATCCACAAAACCATCTAGCTACATTCACCATAAATGCCTTGCCCTATCAACATGACAATGCGCTAACAATATACCTCTTCTTTAAGAGTCTGGAAGGAGAAGCACTGAGGTGGTTCGACACACTCATCGCCTATGACCTTAGTAACTTCAAGTTTGTGTTGGACAAGTTCCTCTAGCAATATGTCCATCGCATCTAGCACAAGCCCATGATTACGGAACTCCTAGTTGAAAAGATGAAACCTACGGAGGACTTGATCACCATCACCAGTAGGTGGAGGGACATGGCCACTAGATCCGAATGCTACATCCCAGAAAGCCATGTAGTCAAAATCCTAGCCCAGAACACCACTAGAGCATTAAGAGCAAGATTGCTAATGGGTGACTTCCAAACGTACTCTCAGTTGTACGATAGAGCTACAAGGGTCCTTCGCAACAAAGAGGATCTATCATTCTTGGAGTACGACAGAAAGGGAAAGAAGAAGACCCCAGGCTACACACATGAAGCCACCACAGGCGGTATGGCTCAAGTCATGGCGCAAAATCAGAATCAGCCAGTCTAATGCCATGGTCAGTTAGTCCAGCTAATGCCATACCAAAGACAATTGGTCCAATGCCAAAGGCCGCCAACACCATATCAATAGCTGAACCAAGGGCAACTGACATAGTAGCAGCAACCTTGATATCAATACCAATAGCCTCTGGACTGGCAAATATACGCCCAACAGGGGCCACCATAGAGGCAAAAGAGCTACAACGCTATTCCTGCGCCATAACGCTATCATGAACACAAGAGGCAAAGCTACCCATTGCTTCCAGAGCCATTCTCTGACATCTTTAGAATACTAGTAAAGAGTGGAGATATACAGCCTTTGGCGCCTACCCCAAATGCTCTTGGTGTTGATGTAACGCCCCATCCTAGGTACGCTACCTAAACCATAGTATCATAAGCAATTATACTAATTACAACAATAATTAAATAATTGTAACTAACTAAGGCTCACCTCCAGGAAACAATGTACAGCTAGTAGCTCCTACTCAGGCACTGAAACTAGACTGCACTCCAACCTACACCTGAAAACGAAACAAAGCATGCGTGAGTGACATCCAAGTCACCCAGTACGTGTCCCAAACACACACACAACAAAACTTGGCCAAAACCACAAAACACAGCTTTTAATTTATAAAACATGATTTTCTTTTGAAAATCCATTTCAAACATCGTTTTATTTTTTTTCCATTAAAACACATGGAAATCTATTTCCAAAACATGCCTTTTTCAAAACTCAAATTCACTTTTCAATGTTTGGGATTTCTTCCCAAAACAATACTCTTTCCCAAAACTCATATTTCTTTCTTTTTATGCATTTTTAAAACCATTCTCATATCTCGAGAAATCCATATTCATGACCAGGTCCAGCCAAAAACACAATGCCTCACAAGGCTCAAAACCAAAACCACAAACATGGGCTCGTAATTGGTTTAAACAAAATTCTTATTTATTTCTAGGATTTCAGGACCAAACATATGTCCAATCTTAGCTAAATCACATCTTTTAAATTTCACAATTCCACACACTTTTATTAATGATTTCCATTTTTCATTAGTGATGTTACCTTGATCAGGAGTAACCAGGCACACAAGTAGTACGTGAGGACACCATTTTCCCTACCTTTCTACATTACTGCGGTGAAATTCCATATGCGTGAAGACACTGCCCTAGCCAACTGGCCTCAATTTCTTTTTCATATGCACGAGGATACGTCTTTTTCTGACGTCCCATCAGTGACCCGAACACCTAGTTCATATACCAGGCTCAACCTACACTGTCTCAAGCTCGGTGACCAAGGTGGTATCTGATAATTGATATCTTATCAATTTACCAACACCAATCTCTCGTGGTCCCACTCTAACAACCATGGTCGTGTCTGACAATTAGTTCCTTGGACTATCATTTTCCTACCATATTGCCAACACGAACCCCCATGATTCCACAACGCATCTTTAGAATACTAGTAAAGAATGGAGACATACAGCCTTTGGCGCCTACCCCAAATGCTCTTGGTGTTGATGTAACGCCCCAACCTGGGTACGCTACCTAAATCATAGTATCATAAGCAATTATACTAATTACAACAATAATTAAATAACTATAACTAACTAAGGCTCACCTCCAGGAAACAATGTACAGCTAGTAGCTCCTACTCAGGCACTGAAACTAGACTGCACTCCAACCTGCACTTGAAAACGAAACAAAGCATGCGTGAGTGACATCCAAGTCACCTAGTACGTGTCCCAAACACACACACAACAAAACATGGCCAAAACCACAAAACACAGCTTTTAATTTATAAAACATGATTTTCTTTTGAAAATCCATTTCAAACATCGTTTTATTCTTTTCCATTAAAACACATGGAAATCTATTTCCAAAACATGCCTTTTTCAAAACTCAAATTCACTTTTCAATGTTTTGGATTTCTTCCCAAAACAATACTCTTTCCCAAAACTCATATTTCTTTCTTTTTATGCATTTTTAAAACCATTCTCATATCTCGAGAAATCCATATTCATGACCAGGTCCAGCCAAAAACACAATGCCTCACAAGACTCAAAACCAAAACCACAAACATGGGCTAGTAACTGGTTTAAACAAAATTCTTATTTATTTCTAGGATTTCAAGACCAAACATAAGTCCAATCCTAGCTAAATCACATCTTTTCAATTTCACAAATCCACACACTTTTCTTAATAATTTCCATTTTTCATTAGTGATGTTACCTTGATCAGGAATAACCAGGCACACAAGTAGTACGTGAGGACACCATTTTCCCTACCTTTCTACATTACTGTGGTGAAATTCCACATGCGTGAAGACACTGCCCTAGCCAACTGGCCTCAATTTTTTTTTCATATGCACGAGGATACATCTTTTTCTGACATCCCATCGGTGACCCGAACACCTAGTTCGTATACCAGGCTCAACCTACACCGTCTCAAGCTCGGTGACCACGGTGGTATCTGGTAATTGATTTCTTATCAATTTACCGACACCAATCTCTCGTGGTCCCACTCTAACAACCATGGTCGTGTCTGACAATTAGTTCCTTGGACTATCATTTTCCTACCATATTGCCAACACGAACCCCCATGATTCCACAACGCATTATTATTATTTCATTTTCAAAACTCTTAGGCTTTCCTTTCAAAACCATTTTCATCTCATCCTTTCGTTGCAAGAATCGTTTCCGTGCAACACATGACCCGCTACTAGGGTCCCAACTTAAAATCTTTCAAAACCATGCGTTTAAAACAACAAATTGGGTCTCATGCCCAAAACCACACTAAACCACACATTTAATCACTTTTATTAATTTTTAGGGCCTCAAACCTAAAACCATTTTAAAATTCACTTATTTGGATTCCATATTCCTCCATGACATTTACATGGGCAAAACGCCATGCAAATATCCTCATTACCCATTTAAAACCATTTATTTCCATTTTTCATACTCATTTATTCATATGGCCTAGGGGATAAAATCGATAGATCAAAATATTGTTTGGCATACTGAAAATTTCTAATTCGGTATATTGAATCATTTCGGTATACTGAAACCCCCTATTTTGGTCGACTGGGTGTTTTTTGTCAATCGAAACTAGGTATCTGGGCGGAATCTAACAAGAAATCGGTATGCCAAACCCAATTCGGCATGTCGAAATCCCCGTGGCCAGAATACTTCCCCTGTTTCAACCCAAACAATCGTTGTAAATGGGGACCTCTGGCGACCCCCTCAAACATACATCATAAAGAACAAATAAAACATGGGGTGTAGACCCTTACGTCTACTTCAAAACCCCTCAAACCATTCATCATTTCATTAAGCATGCTATTCACAATAAAATCATGAAGGCATGAGGCTCATTTTGAATTACCATAGCATGCATACCCAAAATTCGTCTAAATCCACAAAACTTCATCCTAACCTCATGATTTCTATGTAAACACATCATACAATCCATTCCACACATTTCTATCATTTTCTCATGATTTATCATGTTTTATTCATCATTTTCATGCATTTTTCCCTATTAAGCTAACAATGCATAACAGAAGAGAAGGAGGAGTCACATACCTCAGGCGGCACTCCGGTGACCTCCCTCGCACTTCGGCTAACCTCCCTGCACCTCGACAAAGCTTTTCCCACCGGCGATCCACGTCGACGAAGCTCTCCTCCTTTGGCTCGTGCACCACTCCTTCTTTCCCTCTTTCTCTAGCCTCCCCTCCATTTCCTCCTCCCTCTTTATCTCCTCCTCCTCCCACATCACGCCAGCCACCAATCCCATCACCCTCGCATTGGAGGGGATGGGGAGGCACAAGCTCTCTCTGTGGTGGCACGGGTTGGAGAGAAGAAGAAGAAAGGACAAGAAAAAATGAGAACTTGTGAGGGAGAGAGAGAAAAAGGAAAGAACGAAAGAAAAGGAAAAGACGGGCACGCAAATCAAGGTGACTGTGCATCCCTAGACCCAACCCCACATTTGCCCCACAACACAAACCAGTGCACAGGAAGCCAACAAACCTCCACAGTCACAAGAAACAACAGATTATCCATTAATAAACCACTTATACAATATTACAATTAACCGCATGGTTTAGAATTAAAAATGGATAATCAGACCCAAGTGTCACAACTAATCTATCCAAGTACTGCCCATACCATTAGAAGAACAGGCATACACTAGAGGAGTGTTTCATGGTCAAGGACAAAATCTATAATCTAAATGACCAAAGGGAAATCATGTGGACTAAGCTTAAGGCAAGGTTACGGGCACCTCATGGAGAACAATGCGAGATTCACCAAGTTCCTTTGCCTAGTAATCCAATAGCCCACATGGAGGCTAAGGAAGACACACTTACAATCCTAGAGCTAGTAGATGTTGAGTACATGCAAGCAAGCCTTAGTCAAGAACCACCAGTTGAGGAAGAAGGGTACCCTAATGCACGAGTGGAGCCTCCTCAAGATACAGGAGTTGACAAGGACGCCCAGTCAACTGCTCTGCCAAAACCAACACTCCTTCAACATATGCAAGCAGACCTAGACCTAGGGTCGCTCAGCATCGACGAAGAAGACTAGGATCCACCAGCAATGCTTGAGCTAGGGATATGGCCAGAGGAGGATGCAAACGAACGCTGGGATGACCAACAAGACAAGGAAGAAGTTGACCCCGAACTAATCAGAAGGATCATCACAAAGTTTGAAGAGGAAAATATCATCTTCCAAAATGTAAAATTGCTTATACCCGAGGAGTGATTGCACCCACTGATCATCAACACGTACATCAATGACCATTGGCTCGATGGGATACTCGTCGACACTGGTGCCAACAAAAGCATCAGATCCCTGTCCACCCTGAAGTCCCTAAACATTGAAGGAATGAGGATTACCAAGCGTCGATTCCCCTACATAGCTTATGACAATAGTCAAAGGGAAGCGATCAAGACAATATAGCTGGACGTCATTGTAGGTCCCCTCACCAACAACACCACGGCCATAGTAATGGAACATGATCTAGCTGAACCATTAATCTTAGGGTGATCCTGGTTGGCAGAAATTGGCACCGTCGCCACCCCTGTACATCAACTTCTCAAATTCAAACATCAAGGAGAAGTGATCATCGTCAAAGCTAATCACTAAGTAGGACCAGACTCTCAAATCTTTCAGGACATGATGGGGGAGGATGCTTATGACGAATACGCTAATTCAGATTGGTACTACCAAGAGCCTGCAATCAATTTACTCTACCACCATCCCCAAGAAGCTTGTGCCAAAGAAGAGCTTCCACCCAAGCCACTGGATTCTATAGTAGAAAGTAGGCCCACATGAGTACATCAGTTGGGGAGAAATCAGTGATCGTGCATCAATGAAAAGAGAATCATCACTTTCACAAGTTCATGCCACTAAGGGCACACTACAGCAACCAAGTCAAGATCAGTCTAACCATGACCCTGGCAAGGCAAAGATGTGGCGCAAACCAAAATAAAAGTCAGATGATGTGCCATCAACACCTCAACCCTTAGTACAAGAAGAAGTAAGCTAGGAGGAGTCCGACTGCGATCCCCACAAGGCAAAGACCAAGTGCAAGCCGAAGGAGAAACACCAAGATGTGCCAACCCCAACATCTAAAAGCTCAACGCCAAGGGCAAGCTTCAGCAAGAACCCTGCAGGTAAGGCCTTCCATTTGGAAATGACAGTGCGTAGTTTGACTAAGCCCGACTAGGGGCAAGGTCATTTTATCTTTCAAAAACTTGTAAATAAGACTTTAATTTCTTTCTTTCCTGAACATTTTCCTTTATTTGTCTTTGTTATTCTACACACTAGACTAGGTTGAAATAGCAATAAAGAAAAATAATAATAAAGATGATTGATGAGTGTAGGACATGCTTGCACCCTAGAACATTAAGCAAAGCTGTCGAAATATTATCCAGGGTTTTCCTTAAGTAGAGGTCATAACACCTAGGGAAGGTCCACCGAATTGGGTTGGATGACTTGGAGATCACTGCAAATCCATGGAAGTTACATGTAGTGCCCTGAACTCAGGTACCCTACCTAAATCATAGTATCACAAGCAACCACAATAATTACAACATTAATTTAACAACTGTAACTAACTAAGGCTCATCTCTAGGAACAATGTGTAGTTAGTATCTCCTACTCGGGCACGGGGACTAGACTACACCATCGACTGTACTTGAAACCAACAGAGCACGCGTGAGTGACATCTAAGTCACCCAGTACGCGCCCCACACAGAAAACCATGACAAAGCAATGAGAAAGGAATACACATCTAATTAATACAAAACAAGGCTTTCAAAATCCCTTTCAAAACATCATTTCCTTTTCTTTTCTCTTTTAAAACATTTGGAAAATCTTTATCCAAAACCACGCTCTTTC
Organism: Posidonia australis; assembly: GCA_024699735.1. Taxonomy (NCBI): domain Eukaryota; kingdom Viridiplantae; phylum Streptophyta; class Magnoliopsida; order Alismatales; family Posidoniaceae; genus Posidonia; species Posidonia australis. The sequence continues at coordinate 18,989 of JAMKQA010036823.1, read as the reverse complement.
TAAAAACTCAAATTTTCTTCCTTTTATGCATTTTAAAACCTTTCCTGTATTCCAAGAAAAGTCCATATTCTTGGCCAGATCCAGCCTAAAATACAAGGCCTCACATGTCTCAAAACAAAACCACAAACATTGGCTGGTAAATGGTTAAAACAAAATTCTCATTTGTTACTAGGATTTTAAGACCAAACACAGGTCCCATCCTAGCCAAACCACACCTTTTAATTTCTACACGTCCAAATACCTTTTTTATTAATTTCCACTTTTCTTATTGATGTTACCTTGATCAGGGGTATCCAGGCGCATAAGTAGTAGGTGAGGACACCATTTCCCCTACCTCTCTACACTACCATGGTGAAGTTCCCTATGCGGGAGGACACCACCCTGGCCAACCAGCCTCAATTTCTTTTCATATGCACGAGGATACGTATTTTTCTGATATCCCATTGGTGACCCAAACACCGGGTTCATATACCAGGCTCAGCCTACACCGTCTCAAGCTTGGTGACCACGGTCATATCTGACAATTAATATCTTATCAATTTGCCGACACCAACCCCTCGTGGTCCCACACAGGCAACCACGGTCGTATCTGACAATCGGTTTCTTTGGAGTATCATTCGCCTACCACATTGTCGACATTAACTCCCATGGCTCCAAAACATATTATTATTTCATTTTCAAAACTCTTGGGTTTTCTTGTAAAACCATTACTCATTCTCTATTCTTGGCAGGGAATCATTCCCAAACCAAACATGACCCTTCATTGGGTCCCAGACTCAACATCAAACAAAAACCAAGCATCCATACTTGTTATTGGGTCTCATGCCCAAAAATCTCGTAAAACAAGCATTTAGTTTGTTTCTATCACTTTATTAGGGCCTCAAACCTAAATTGGGCTCATATTTCTTTATTTAAATTCTTTATTCCTCCATGGCATTTTACATAGGGAAAACATCATTCTCACATGCCAATTATCCATAAAAGTCATCTTTTATCCCATTTATTATCATATTTTATCATATGGGTTAGGGCCAAATTCGGCAAACCGAGCCATATTCAGTATACCGAATTAGGCATTAGACACCCAAAACGGTCGACCAAAGTTTGGATTCGGTCGTCCGAAAATCCTTGATTCGGTCGACCGGGACATTTCAATCGACCTAAATCCCATAATTTGGAAGACCAAATGTTTTTGGTCTTTCGAAACAGGTATCTGATCGAATACTAATAGGCAAATGGTATGTTGAACCCAATTCAGCATACCAAAATCCTCGATTTCAGAAAACGTCCCCCATTTTCGACCCATCCATTTGCCAAAATTGGGTCCTCCGATGGACCCAACAAACCACCTCATAAATCTTGAATAAAACTTGGGGTGTAAATCTCTAAGTCTACTTTAAAATCCCTCAAACCATTCACAAATCCATTCATCATACTATCCATACGAAAATCATAATACATGGAGCTCATCCATGAGCACCGTAGCAAACATACCAAAAACTCGTATAAATCCACAAAAGTTCATCCTAACCACATGAGTTCTACATAAACACATCATACATTTCATTCCACACAATTCTAATCATTTTTCCATGATTTATCATGTTTTAATGCTCATTTTCATGCATTAGGGCCATTAAACTTAAATTGCAGAACAAGAGAAAGAAGGGTTGCGTACCTCTCGCAGCACTCCAGCGACCTCCCTACATCTCCCTAGCCTCTAATGCAGCCTCGGTGACCCACGGCGGCGGTGCACATGACTCAAGCTTCTTGGGCTCTGCTCCTCTGGTTGCACACCACTCCTTCCCTCCCTCTTTCTCTTGGCTCACCTCCACTTCCTCCTTCCTCTTTATCTCCTCCTCATCCTCGCATCACGTCAGCCACTGACCCCATCACCCTCACGTCAAAGGGGACGGGACGGCACAGGTGTTCTGTGGTGGCACGGGTTGGCAAGAGAAGGAGAAAGGAGAAAAAGAAGATGAGGGCTTGTGAGGGAGAGAGAGAAAAAAGGGAAAGAAAGAAAAAGTAAAAAGACAAACATGCAAACCGAGCCGACTGTGCATCCTTTGACTAGACCCCACCTTGGTCCCACAACACAACCAGGCGCACATAAGGCCAACAAACCTCCACATACATAAGAAACAACAGATTATCTATTAATAAATCATTTATACAATATTACAATTAATCACATGGTTAACAATTAAAACTGAATAATCAGGCCCAGGTGTCACATTACATGTACTCTAAAAGTACATCCTTAAATGGTTTATAGAGGACTCAAGACATGCTGAATCCTTGAGAGGACTCAAGACCTAGTACCAACTAAAAAGAAGAAAGTTGTCTCCTACATGGAAAAGAAGTTGAGCGACTAAGGTAAACCAAACCTTGTCCTATCCTCACATACACCGCACAGGGAGACGAGAGTAAGGCAAGCTCGGAGCTAAGACATATCATAAACACCACTCGCTAGGCATAACATGGCATCCTAGCATAAGTTCGAGAGGCGGTTATAGTTGAGCGTTATGTCATGAATAAACTTAGCAAGCACATAAAAGAGGGGAGAGAGTTCAAATAACGAAGTGATTCAATCCCTCAATGATCCATATCTTTTGACGAACACTCAAGATGTGTGTAAGACCACTGACGCTCGGTAGGTGTATTACCATAGCATAAATCTCAGTGAATAGTAAAGATGTAATAATCAACTAAGGCTAGCTCTAGAATAAATTGTTGACCAGATTGGAAAAGATAAATGAAAAAGAATAAATTGTTGAAAAGACAGTAGCAAAGAAGCTATCCAATCAATAAAAGAAAAGAGAAAAGAAAGGGGGAAGATGACAGCAAAGTAGCACTAGAACCTAAGCCAGTACTGAGAGTCTACCAAACCTCGAGTCTCCCCCTACTCTTCCACCCATAAGCAAAAGGCGAAAATCTTTATAAGCTCAAGGATTGAGTAAATAAGGGAGGTAATAATCAACTAAGGCTAGCACGAAGTCCCAAGTTTGCAAAGGGTCAAAGCATGATAGAAGAGACCACTCTCTCACCTTGGATAGTACAAGGTTATGATGCTAAATGCATGAGAGGGAGGTGGTGACCATACACTCATCAGCCAATAAAACAAATACAAAAACAAAGCCAAAATCCAAAAAAAATAGAAAATCCAAAAAAAAAGCAAAAAAAATCAAAAAACCAAAAAATCCCAAAAAAGTCAAAAAGCCAGAAAAAACCTAAAAAATATTAAAAAAATGAGTAGTGTCATCCACCGTATAAGTGAAAACCTAGTAAGGAAACTGGAGTTGGACTGGTCGTTGATGCAACAATTGACCCACCAGGTTTTGGAGTTAGGATGCTAAGCATGCCTTCACGACTTGGATGCATTTTTCTCCATAAAGACATTGCCCAGCGATGATCTTAGAGCATCCATGGATGACTTACAATCGGTGTCCATTAGGCTTCGATTTTCCATCTCAGCTAATGGCTAGACTAATTCCCTCCACCTAGTTTTAAACTTATGGGAGTCAAGGGATAGCATTACAGTACATTTTCTAGGCAACTTGGCCAACTATTCTAAGGAAGGGAAAGGTACACTTTTGATTACTAACACATGCTATTAAGTGTGTAGGTACAAATCTTACCACATGTTAGTACATCAAGTCCCATCAAAAGGCTACATCAAGTCCCACCATGGACATCACCTCTATCCTACCGCAAGGCTACATTAAGTCTCGTCGTGCACGTTAAAGTCCCAACTATGCATCACATCAAGTAACGGGCTTCTGCCTTTGGCGTCCCAATCGTGTACATAGGCATAGCCATGACCAAGAGGCAAAACCCCAGTTTGGCAAAGGAAGGGTTCACTCCCTCACCCGATTCTTTTCTTTCATATGGCCCCTTACTTGCCAAATTGAGTTGTGGGACGACAATCCTTTCTCGAGAGTGCTAGTCACACTCGAGGACAGAAAACACTTGACCACAACAAATTGCATTCATGCATCGCACATATGTTTGTATGGCTAGGGACCACCCGTACCCCACCGACCTAACCTGTCATACAGACCATTCATTGCATCGTATGTTGACCTTGCATCTGCATTATTGTCTGCTTGAATCATGCATCCATGCATTTAGGAATCATGCATTGGAAGTGGAGGCATTAACAAAGCATTGTTCTTCAAGAGAGTTAGAAGACCTTAGGACTGTGATCCTCCTAGAACCAATTAAATCCAACCTATCCCTTTGCTATTCCAATCTGAATTAGCTCTCAGACGAGAAGCCACAATCCCTTTTTATTTTCAATCGACGCTAGGGTACTTGCCCCACAATCATCCCCTTTTCACTCCTGGTTGACCACAATTATGCCTCCTGACTATCCTTAGTTTTTGCCCTGTTGAAGTAACATCTCTACATGGTTGATAGGATCTCAACATCTGCCTATGACACATACCTCCGGAAGCAGCTAGACCCCTCCATGACTGAGCCTTCAATATAATGGCAATGTTAAATAAACCACTCGACTATGTGACCTACTCTCGAAATCGAGTCTGTTCCTTCTTTTATTCTTCCTCTAATGGTCCAACTATGGCAGAGCGTTTAAGAACGAGCTCCCCTTTCAAGGAAATGCTCAATGGAAATATCGTTCTTACCTTAAAGCCAATCTTGTTCCAAGATCACCTCCAAGGAGAGGTATCTGTAGATATCTCATTTTCGCATTTCCTAGAGTCGTCTAGGATAAGAACCTTTGAGGTGCCCTAGATCATAGGCCTAGGGATCTTCTGCTCTATTTTCTAGACATTTCATGTTTTCCTTAAAAACATTCTTGATTTTACTTGGTTCAATGTTATTAGCTGTGGCAGAGTTAACTTGCTCAAGCTAGTGGCAAGCTTGTGTCGCTTGAACGTTTTGGTGTGAGTCACTAGTTGTGGCAAAGTTAACACTCTCATCTTACTCAAATTGGTGATAGATTTGAGTATCCTGAGCTTAAAGAAGATGTTTTTATGATTTAATGAGATTTCTGAGTATCTTCTGGACTTTCATTGAATTTCTGTGGATTTAACATAATAGATAGGAGCAGAACACAAAAGGACCACAATGTTGCTGCAGGTACAATCGACTAGTAAATTGCTATAGGCAATGGCGACTAGTTTAGTTGCAACCGGTGTAAGTGACTAGACTCATTGCCACACCAACAGGGATAACAATACTGGAATTCTTTCACAAGACAATTTGTCATCTTAGGAATTAATATAATATATGGGATATTTATAAATATTATCATGACTTTTCCCATAATTATTCTAATTTCCATGATTTTCTACAAACTTAAATATTTATCGAATATCATATAAATCTTTATCAATCCTAGATAATTCTAGAAAATTCTAGAAGAATCGATGACCTTGATTTTATTATCATATATTTTTATCATGTTCAGAAACAAGATATGATATTAATTATCACCTTTTTAAATGCTAGAATTATTTATAATTAAAAAAGCTAATTTCAACATGTGCTTAATTTCCAAATAATTATGTAATTACGAGATTGGAATTTATTATAGATATATTTGACATAATTCTTGTAATTATTGGGGATTTTATCTTTCAAACGTGATTTTAACTTTGAATTTGGATTTAAAATTTGATTTTGAATTCAAATATTATCTAGAATATCCTAGCAATTTCGAGAGAGTTTGAAAACATCAAAGCAAGTCATTTACAGTTGCTAGATATTTGTTGAATCAGTTTTGCATTTTTAATTTAAATGTGGAGATATTTAAAGCTCGTTGCCACAAGGAGCAGCAACTAGTTTGTAAAAAACGATTTTTTTCTATTTTCCGCGTCGGAAAATAGAACTTTCTGGGCTTTCACCAACTCTTGTGGCGACATATCTACATATGTCACTGGTCCCACAGGTGACAAGTTCTAAATATCCCATTTTTCGAATTTTCGATTAGATTCAATATCTAGATATTTTCTAAACTTGTTTTTGACAAGATTTGACGTCCTCGTGCCTATAAATAGACCCCCAGACCTTGAGTTCTGGGAAGCATTCTGAAATTAGAGAGAGGTTGCCTAGAGAGAGAGAAATCAAGCGAAGCCCTACCGAAATCATCCTAGATCCATAAATATCCTTTTAAGCCAAGCCTATGCGCACCTCTAGCGCTCCATCTAGGCCTCCACATACTCATCCACTCTGCAGCATATGAGAGTGAAGGGAGTATCTTCCAATTCTTGCATTTTTATTCTTACATAAATCCATTGCAAGACATAAATTAGGCCATAGCATATGCATGCGAGGAACCACCCCTCGATTAGTACTTAGTTGCATGCTTAAGTTTTCCATTGTTATTATTTTGTTATTTGTTTACAATAGCTAATCTAATCCAATTCCTCTCTTTTTTCTTATTTGTTTTGAAGGGAAGGCTCTTACATAACATGAGGAAGCCGTCGAACAACATCCTACCATCGATTCGGTGAGCTGGTGAACCCACGATCTCAACTTCACACTAGATCTCGAGTTTCCACATCAAACCAGGAGTGGAACACAAAAAGGAGATCTTCTTACAACAGCCCTGAGTACATATTTTGACGCCAGACGCATCATGGTTCTCCAATCTGTGACTAATGCGTCAGAGGGAAGGTTTCTGATCTCTAGGAAGACTCTAATGTCATGGTACCACAGGAACTCTTCTACTGTATTCGTCTTATCTATGCTCATGTAGTGTGCAAGCTGATCTATACGGGTGACTAAAAAAACTACAGCATGATCTTATAGTATAGAGACCTATATGTCGTCAAGGCATCTGCATAGGCGTTCTTGGCTCTATTCATGAAAGAGAAGCAGATTTCTTCAAATTCTGCCATGAGTCCCAGGAGATAAGTGTGGTACGATACGAGTTTTAGGTCCTTCATCTTTCAATTACCGTTGACATATGAGATGACCAACATGGCATCGTTGTGAACTTGTAATTTGCGAATGCCATGTTCGAGCACAACTTGGAGTCCAAGGATGCACGCCTCATACTCAGCCTCATTGTTTGTGCACTTGAAGTTTAGCTTCCTAGCATACGAGATCATCTGACCCTACGACGTTGCTAGTACCGCGCTGATGCCCATCCCCTTCTTGTTGACTATACCATAAAAATAAAGATACCATTAGTTTTCTCCTTTGACTCCTCTTATTCTGAGTCATCCATGGCAAACAGTATGTCTTAGTCAGGGAATTGAGTCTACAAGGGTTGGTATTCTGGCAATGGTAAATCAGCCAAGTGGCCTGCTACAGCCTATCCATATTGAGACAATAACACTTGCCACTTGACGCATTTGCCTACTAGTATTGGCTTCTGAAATAGATATTTCATTGAATCATGGTGGTACAAAAGTAGGATAGGATACACCATCATGTAATGCCTCAAGCATTGTGTTGCCTAGACAAGAGATAGGTAGACTTTCTCGATGGTGTTGTATTTGGCTTTACAATCATTGAATTTCTTGCTCAGATGGTATATGGTTCTCGCCTTGTGACCTGACTTATCGTGCTGCTCTAAGACTGTGCCCATGGAATGTTGTGTTACTAATAGGTAGAGGAGTAGTGGCCACCCTAATGTAGTGGAGCCAAAACTGGAAGCCTTACTAGAAGTTGCTTGATCTTCTCAAAAGCTACTTGGCACTCCTCTTTCCAACTAATCTAGGCATTCTTTCTCAAGAGCTTGAAGATTGGTTCACAAATCGACGTAAACTAGGCAATAAACCAGCTAATATACTATAGTCACCCAAGTAATCCTCGAACTTCCTTCTTTGTAGTGGGAGGAGGCATGTCAATGATTGCTCTATCTTTGATACGGTCCACCTTGATTTCCCTTTGGCTAATGTTATATCCAAAGAGCTTTCCTAATGATTCTCCGAATACACTCTTACTAGGGTTGAGACGAAGCTTATATTTTCATAGACAATCGAATAGTTTCCTCAGGCAGGTAAGATGGTCTTCTGGCTTTCTAGATTTGGTAATCATGTCATCCCTGTATACCGTGATTTCTTAGTGCATGAGGTCATCGAATAGCACCGTCATCGTCCTTTGATATGTGGCGCCTACATTTTTCAACCCGAATGGAACCTTGTAACAGAAGTTCCCCCAAGGGCTGATAAATGAGGTCTTCTCCATATCTTATTTTTCCATTTTGATCTGATTGTAGCCTGAGAAACCATCCATGAATGATAGCATCTTGTGTCCCATGGTGTTGTCCACTGGGACGTTGATGTGAGGTAGCCGGAAGTCATCTTTTGGCCTCGCCTTATTAATATCTCTATAATCTATACACATGCAAACTCGTCCATCCTTTTTAGGCACTAGCACAACATTGGCAAGCCACTCTAGGTAGAGGACGACCATGAGAAAGTCAACCATGTCCTACTTCATAATTTCTTCTTTAAGCTTAAGCAGCCATTGTGGTCGCCATCTTCTGTGTTTTTGCTTAACCTGTTTGACATTGGGCTTAAGCAGCAAAGTGTGCACAACTATCTCGACATCCAGGCTGACCATATCATCATAGCTCTAGGCAAAGACGTCAATGTATTATCTGAGGAAGGCAATAAACTTTTCTTTGGCCTAGGGTGTCAACCTAGAGCTGATGTGTACCTCTCTAACATCGTCTACTGTGCCGAAATTAACTAGCTCCATTTCTTCTTCGACGTGGAGACTAGGGCCCTCTAGATCATTGTCGTAGGGCTGGAAGTCTAGTGGCGTGTAATCGTATTCATCAATACCTTTGTCATCCTCCTCATCTTAGGCTATGAGCTCAGATAGGATTTATTGCTCAAATGTGGGAATCGTAACACAAAAGACAGGATCTACTCTGACAGCTACCACTGTTGGCTCTTAAGGAGGGTCACACTGACCCAAGTATTCATGTAGTGGCACTAGGTGGCCTCTACACTAGCGTTCTCTAAGCCTACTGATGGACCAGGCTTCTTTGCCTCTTTTGCTGCCACGTCCTTATTGGTATACTCCAATTTTTCTAAATTTGCTGATTTTTTTGTGTTTTTTACCGCAATGCCTTTATTTGGCAATTGTCAATCTAATGATTGTTCTAAAAACAACTACCTAGGCTCTCTATCGAGCCTAAATTAGAGTTTTCTCTTACCCTCACCTTAGAAACCATCTAGACCTGCCTCCCAGCTACTAGGAGATTAACTTCCCTAGTCTAGCATAAACTGGCTCTTCTTCTTCAAGGACCATGATTGCAGACTAGTCTTAGGGTTTCCTTGATGAAGATGCTATCTCCTATTCTATAGCTACTGCTTTAACCTTCCTTGTCCTATTCTCTTCTATCGCATCCTCTGCTAGTATGGTGAGTTGCTCTTGGAAGAATATCTCCAATTCTTGAAGCATTACATCCACTTGAGCCTTTATGGTCGCTCCATCCTCTTTGTCAAAAGAAAATTCAACATAGTAGTCATGGGCAAGCTCGTGCTCTTTAAGTCTTGGGATTTTTGCACCTCGTGCGATGCTTTTGGCAATGAGTTGGATTGGGATTGGTAGGGATGATGCTAGAAGAACTGTTGAGTGCTTTGAAGGGTGTGTGTATGAGGTTACTGCACTCGTCTACTGAACTAATTGCTGGGCAACTAAGCTAGGGATTATGCCTTCTACTGGCGTAGGTGGTGGACTTGTGAACGATGATGTAGGGAGTGATAGCTGTGCTAGATTTGTTGAGGTAGATGATGGAAGTGCCGATGTTGTTACTACTCTCAGTGGTGACGCGGGCTAAACTACTGGTGTGGTGGAAGTAGTTGATTGATCCACCCATGAGCTGGACTGCTGTGTGAGAACTACAAATACCATGGGTGAACTGGCTGACTATGCTGCTAGTAGCACTGATTGTGCAAAAACTTTGGTGTTGTTTGAAGGAGAGACTGGTTGTACTATGTATGGAACTGACACTATTAGGACTACTACTGTGTCTACTAGGATAACTATTATCGACATGGTAGGTGGTAATGCAAAGGGTACTAACCCAGGTAGTGCTGGTCACTGCTAATCCGTGTTGTAACTCAACACCCTCTGTATATAAGCGATCTCCATCTGAATAGTAATCATTGATACAAACCCACTCGTCTACATCTAGCGAGCTATCCTACTGCTATGCTGCATCTACCATAGCTAAACTGTGGCTGGGGTCGAGAATACCTACACTGATGAAGTTAGTCATATCAAAGGGAATGAAAAAGCTCCTTCATCTTCTACAATTGTTGGGACTCATCCTTTCGGAGCTGTTGCTCATACCCAAGCCCTTCATGGCAATCAGCTCGATGATCCCTTGATTGTTCTGCCTAAGGCATGTCCCTTTCTCATATCCGCACCTATAGCATAGATTCTCAACCATCAAGAAGGGGTTGCTATGGACAGGTGGGTAGCTACACACTCAAAGTCAGGGATAAATTTAACTAGCTCAAACCGGTTAACGCAAAACAAAACATATGAGGGCTTTGGATTGAATTGGATAGTCTGTAGAGAAATGGATGACACAGCGTCGACCCTCTTTTTCTCAAAATTATCAGCCATGATGGTAACGATGCTATCATCCCAACCAAACTTCATCATGTGGTGGAGGGTTGAAGGAAAAACTTGATGCTTTCACCTATGCAGAAGATTGAAAGAAGGCTAGAGGTCCACAATGTAGAATTCTACGTCAAACTCAACCAGGGCAATGATGTGGGGGATGACCAAGAGACCCAGTGCGTCATGGTGCGTATTATCAACAGATGTCATGTCCTTTACTATTGGTGTGACATCCTTAGCTTTGAATCAGAATTTACTTGCTATGTACAAGGGGCAGACATTTAAGCCCACATCGTTGTCTTACAAAGTGAGGGGAATCCGAAAGTTCTAATATTACGTAGTTATGAACTGCAATTGGTAATGGTTGGTCACCGCCGGAGACAACTCTTACATGGAAAAGGAGATGATCTAGGGTGTAGCAATCATTCCCACCATGGTCTCCAAGGTTGTTGGATCTATAGTGGGGGATACATGGGTAGCTTGAAAAACTTGGAGGAAGGCCTCCCTATGCTCAACTAAGGTATGAATCAGGTCCCAAATGGAAATATTGGCTTTGACCTTTTTCAGCTAAGTGGTGATGTCGGCTATGGGCTTGCTGGTGACAGTTGTACTAGATTTGGATAGGGTTTCCTCGGTGGTAGGCTTAAGAGGTTGGCTTTCTTGTTATGGTGGAATGGGTGTTGATTGGTTGGGCTTAGGTGTTGAAATTGTGGCCTTGTACATCCATCCCAACTATGTGACCTCCCCACACATTTCTATAGCATAGTCATAAGGCACGCGGTGGGTATCTAGGGTCAAGTTAATGACCATGGGCACATGGGAGGCCAATTCCAACTAGGCTGCATGTATTCTTGTTGTGGGGGTTGCTAACAAAGGCGCTAACTAGGTATGCTTAGGTTTGCTTCTGGCTAATAGGCAGATTGGGGTGGTGGGAGAAGACTACATGGTGGGCTAACTTACTGTGCACTCCAACTTGGCAATGAGCTAAATCATGTTGACTATAGATCTCGAGTCTTCGAGAAAAGAATGATAAAATGCTAAGGAAAAGGAGAAGATAGATCATGAATAAGATTAGAGGGTCTAACACTTATGTATGAGACCCATTAGAAAACGGGAGTGGATCCCTAAGATCCCCAATGCACCTGAATTGGCATGTTCGAGTAGGGGCTGGCTAACAATACTCGGCTATGTTAGTGCTCGTGTAGGTGCTGGTGCTAATGTTGGTACAGGTGTAGACTCTACCTCTTGTATGTTGATTACAATGACCTTTCAATCAATCAAGTCCTAGATAGCATTCCATAGAGTGATAGGCTGGATGTAAGCATAGCCCTAGTGGCTGGCTGTGCTCCATGGATGACCATCTCGATAAACTCTTCGTCAGAATGCTTGTGGGGCTTCTACTCAATGACGACCAAGTCCTCACACTTAGGGACCAGGTCGAGGTTGAAAGAGTACTACTCCAAGAATGCCTGGCTAAGGTCAATCCAAATCTTAATTGTAGCCATGTCTAAAGAGGTAAACCACTTCAAGTCAGGACCAATAAGACTCTTCTGGAACAAGCACATCAGAAGCCTCTCATCAGCCTGAAGTTGTGCAAGGTCTCCACAGTACTCTCTCAAATGGGAAATTCAGCAGCCTTTACCATTATATTTTTCAAAGTCTGAGACTTGGAAGTTTGAAGAGAGAGTTGCCTCTAGGAAATAGCAAAGGCCCCGAATCTAGTAAGACTGAAGGCCGCTGCTCTACACTTGTCAAAGTGCTCTTCCCTAATCACTCATCCGAGACAGGAGAGCATCTGGGGTTGTCGTTGTCAAAGTTGATGCAATTGGGGCAGTTCCAACGTATGTTGTATTGTTCGCACCTAACTGCTCCTCCGAATCCACCATCATATCACCTGATGTTGTAGCATGATGGCCAGCATACCCACGCTGGGGTGTAGAATGCTGTGTCATAAATGCTGGGGTCTATAATTAATGCAAGGGAGAGGGAGAAGTAGTATGCAATGTAGAGTGGGGTGTAGTGTAAGGGAGCAGCAGCTGCTGTGCTAGAACGGGCCCAGGCAGCAGACTATGAGAGTGTTCCACTCCTACCAAACTAAGAGGCTGGCCACCAAGTGGGGGAGTAAGATGCTGTGCTATGGGTGGTGATAGTAGACAAAGTCGACACCCCCATCGCCAAAGCAGCAAGAAGATGGGTGATGGCCATGGTAGCAGTGCAGTGGGGTTTGCCTGAAATGTAAAAATGGGATGTAGAGGGACCTTGAGGACAGGAAAGGCAGATGTAGTCAAAGTGGGGTCCAAAGAAAGAGCTATGCCTTACAACATTTGAGTGAGGCCAACAAATGTTGTGCCTGCATGGGAGAGGACCTTTCAGCAACAGTACCGATGGCTGGGAGCGAAAGTAGAATAGACGATAAAGGAGGCTGAGAACTAGAATGTCTAGAAAGAACAAAACCTACAAGAGAGATTGTTGTAGTGGGTTGAGTATCAAAAGTGACAGAACCCTAAAGTGGGATGAACACTGACGTCTCTGGAACCTGCATGACAATCACCGTAATAGACTTGATGATGGGCTCCAGACCAGCCAAGGTTTGCCAAGGTCCAAATGTAGTAGGCAAGGAAACCCTAGATACTTGGAACTGGTATGTGGGGGGAGTGACAGGCACAACTTAAGTCACAAAGGAAAGAGGGATTGAAGTTGGTATCCCCTTCGAAACAACAGAGAAAAGAGGCTCACTGATGCATTGGGCCATTGCAGACATGAGCGGGTGCGAATGGGATTGTGACAATAGACAGGAATGCAAGTCCTATGACGAGCTATCACTGGAAGTGACAGGTAGCTCGGGAAAGGTGGTTGAGAGAACTGTACTAAAGGGGGAAGTCAGGGAAATGGGATCTCGAGTTCTGACTAAGGAACTTGCACACTAACAAGAGACTAGGGTCAAAACCTGCGATAAAGAATAGAATGCAATGTTTATTATGGTGGCATGAATGGCACACATGCACACGGATGCATCTAATAAGCTTTCTCTCTCCATCTAGGTGTGTCCTATGGGACTATGACTAAGGACTCTCTCATGGATAGACAGGTCACCGACATAGGTTAGAAAGTAGCTTCCTTCTTTTAATCTTGGCCAAAATGCAGGCTATGAATGGGTGGTGCGTTAAGAGCCTCAACTCATGCAGTAGTAGTGAGTTGTACCCTCTACTAACACTAACATGACTCTAGACAAGGGGAACATACTGGCATCCCATCCCACGTCAATAACAATAGAACAACAAATTGGGCTGTCCTTTGCAACCATATGTGGACTCACAGGAGGACAAGATGCATTCTCTTATATGATTCATTCATGCAAATATGATTAATGTTTTTTACTTGCATATTTTATTAAACCAATGGAAGGAAATGTGAATTGGACTCTAGCTTGCCTAAGTGTTTTCTTTCCCTAGATATTTTTAGATTAATAAGAGGGGGAGGGCAAACAAGTCTCTAATTACCTTAAGATTGATTCAAAAGAGGATGAAAACAAAAAAACCTAGCTTGCAATCACCATACACCAATCAAAGGGCATGTTCATGGCATGTGATAGTGTTGTGATCATGCTTGTGAAGAAAAGCAAACATCAAGTCAAAAGGCATAATATCATGGCATGTGCAAGTGAGGTGACATAGCATGTGTGCAAAAATAAAACAATCACAAAGCAAAAGGCTTGTAATGACATCAAATAAAGCAAACATAAGCAAACAAACATATATATACAAAGCCAAGCAAGCGAGGCAAAGCCGAAACCAAAGCCAGAGTCTAACATCCTTAACGAAGTCGCTAGTTCCTGTGATCATATCTGTAACGCCCTGATCCCAGGCATGCTACCAAATAACAATATCAAAAGCATAATTACACTAATTACAGAAACATTAAATAACTGTAACTAAGGCTCACCTTCAGGATCTCAATGTGCGGCTAGAAGCTCCAACTCCTGCACCGGAACTCGGCTGCACATGGTCTGCACCTGAAAACCAAATAAGCACGCGTGAGTGACTTATAAGTCACCCAGTACGTGCCCCAAACACACAAACACAAAAACTCTGGAAAACCAATAAAACTCCGCTTTTAATTTCAATGTTGGTTTTCTTTTGAAAATCTTCTTTTCTATTTATTGGAATTCAATCCCAAATTCATGCACTTTTCAAAAGTCATGTTTCTTTTCTTTTCTCAAAACATTTGGAAGCTCAATCCAAAACTACATTCTCTTTCAAAGACACACCTTCGCATTTTCTTTTAAAACCTTTGGAATTCATTTTCCAAATCATATCATTTTCAATACTTGGGATTTCTTCCCAAAATCACACTTTCAAATTCACATTTCTGACCAAATCCAACCTAAATCACAATGCCTCTCAGGCTCAAAACCAAATCATAAATACAGGCTGGTAACTGGTAAAAACATCATCATTATTCCATTTCAGGATTTTAGGACTATTTCATAAGTCCAATCCTGATCAAACCACATTTCCTTTTCATTACTCATTCCCATTTTTCTTTACTGTTGTTACCTAGATCAGGGGTAACCAGGCGCACAAGCAGTAGGCGAGGAGATCCTTTCCCTTACCTTCCTGCACTACCGCAATGAAATTCCCAGTGCGGGATGTCACCGCCCCGGCCAACTGGCCTCAATTTCTTTCATATATGCACGGGGATACGTCTTTGTCTAATGCCCCATCAGTGACCCAAACAACTAGGTCCAATGACCCAGGCTCAGCCTACACCGTCGGTGACCCGAACAACTAGGCTCAATAACCTAGGCTTAGCCTACACCGTCATGAGCTCGGTGACCCGAACAACTAGGTACAACGACCCAGGCTCAGCCTACACAGTCTCAAGCTCGGCAACCACAGTCGTGTCTGGCAACTGGTTTCATTGGAGCCTCATACTCCTACCACATTGTCGACACCAACCCTCGTGGTTCCCTAACACATTTTTAGTGTTTCATTTCAAAACTCTTTAAACTTTTCTTTCAAAACCATTTTTCCATTTCATTCTTTTCCATTGCAGGATTCTGTTTCCATGCAATACTTGACCCACCACTGGGGTCCCAACTCAAGTCATGAAAACCATGCTTAAAATCATCAATTGGATCTCATGCCCAAAAACCACGCATAATCAGCCATTTTGTTCATTAATAGTGTCTAAAACCCAAAACCACACAAAATCATCCTCTTCATTCATTTATGGGATCAAAACCCAATACCACGCCCAAATTTATTTATTTGGGTTCCACATTCCTCCATGTCATTACATGGGGATAACATCACTTACATATGCTCAACATACCTTTTAAAACCATTAATCATTCATTTAAATTCTTATCTGCCCATAGCAGGGCAAGGGCAAAAGCAGTAGACCGAATTTCAGGTTCAGTATACCTAAATCCCCTGATTTGGTAAATCGAACATTTTTGGTATACCGAAACCCCTTATTTCGGTCGACCGAGAGATTTCAGTCTACCGAAACTAGCAATCCTGGCTTAATCTGTCAGGATTTCGGCATATCGAATTCCTCGTAGATAGAGCACACCCCTGTTTCAGGGGGTGAAAAATCGCCCAATGTGAGAGTCCCGATCAGACCCTCCAAACACACATCATAAATCATTAATAAATCATGGGGTGTAGACCCTTGAGTCTACTTCAAAACCCCCCCATGCCATTCTCCAATCCATCAACTATATGATTCATACAAAAATCACAAGGGGGAAGAGCTCAGTGAAACCTATTGTAGCTTACACCCCCAAATCACATTCAATTCCACATATTTTCATCCTAACCGCATGACATCTATGTTTTCATGCAATACTACTCATTCTCATCCTTTTCCTTATTTTTCTACAATTTTACATGCATTTTTTGCCATTTACTCATTACCCAAACAACAGCGAAACGAGGAAGGAACAAGGGTCGCGTACCTCTGATGGCACCCCAG
This sequence comes from Posidonia australis, assembly GCA_024699735.1. Taxonomy (NCBI): domain Eukaryota; kingdom Viridiplantae; phylum Streptophyta; class Magnoliopsida; order Alismatales; family Posidoniaceae; genus Posidonia; species Posidonia australis. Next base: position 2,450 of record JAMKQA010036823.1, on the reverse strand, counting down.
CGATCCTTCCCACACTTCGGCGAGCCTCCTCGCGCCCCGACGAATCCTCCGCTGCCAGCGGATCACACGAGCGGCTCCCACCTCTTCCTCGGTTGCGTGCACATCGTTCGTCCTCTCCCTCTTCCTCCTCGCATCGCAGCTCACCCTTTTCCACTCGCCTCTGCCGCATCATGCCAGCCGCCCATCGCGTCGGAGGTGACGGCGAGGCATGGGCTGTGGAGGGTGAAGGGGAAGAAGACGGGTGTGTGGTGAGCTCGTGAGTGAGAAGAGGAGAAAAAGAAAGAAAGAAAAGTGGAAAGAACGGGCACGTAAATCGAGGTGACTGTGCATCCTCAAACTGGACTCCACATTGGTCCCAAATCACAAGCAGGTGCACAGAGAGCCAACCACAAGCTCACACATCCAAGAAATAACAGATTATCCATTAATAAACGATTTTTACAATATTACAATTAATTACATGGTTTACAATTAAAAATGGATAATCAGGCCCAGATGTCACATCCTACCCCCCTTAAAAGAATTTCGTCCTCGAAATTCAGCTCTAATAAAACAAATAGGGGTACTGTCTCTGGATGTCCACCTAGCACTCCCAGGTAGCCTCCTCTGTACCATGGTGTTGCCACTGAACTAACACCAATGGAATCACTTTATTCCTGAGGACTTGCTCTTTCCTGTCCAGTATTTGAACTGCATTTTCAACCATGGACAAGTCCTCCCGCAGCTCCTGTTGCTACACTGGTATCACCTGGGACGCATCGGCCAAACACTTCCTCAACATAGACATATGGAAGGTGTTGTGTACACCCACCAACTCTGGAGACAGATCTAGTCTGTATGCCACCTCACCAACCCTCTTTGTAATCTGGTACAGTCTGATATATCTTGGGCTCAACTTGCCTCTCTTACCAAACTACATCACACCCTTGGTTGGTGACACCTTCATGGAAACGAAGTCTCCTACCTCGAATTTCGGAGGTCTCCGCCTCCTATCAGCATAGATTTTCTGCCGACTCTGGGCAGACAACAACCTCTTCCTAATTAGATCCACCTTGCCCTCGTACTGCTGAACGATCTCGGGCCCAACTAACTGTATCTCACCCACCTCACTCCAGCAAGTGGGTGTCCTACAGGGTCTGCCATACAATGCCTCGTATGGTGCCATACCAATACTAGCGTGGTAACTGTTATTATATGCAAACTCAATCATAGGTAAATGATCCTCCCAGCTACCACCAAAATCCAAGGCGCAGGCCCTCAGCATGTCCCCTAGTGTCAGGATGGTCCTCTCTGTCTGGCCATCCATCAGGGGGTGGAAAGTAGTGCTAAAATTCAACACTGTGCCAAAAGCCTCCTGCAGAGCTCCCCAGAATCTCGATGTAAACCTCGTGTCTTTGTTAGATACAATAGGCACTGGGACACCATGCAATCTCACAATCTCAGCCTCATACAACTCCGCCAGTTTTGCCAAAGGAAGATTCACCCTTATTGGCAAGAAATGTGCCGATTTTGTAAGGCGATCCACTATCACCCACACCATATCATTCTTTCTTCAGGTTCGTGGCAAACCCGTCACAAAGTCCATCGACACATTTTCCCATTTCCACACTAGAATGTCCAGAGGCTGAAAAGTCCCTCCGGGCTTCTGGTGCTCTATCTTCACCATCTGGCAGGTTGCACACTTCGCCACATACTCAACAATCTCTTTCTTCATCCTAGGCCACCAGAAGTTCCTCTTCAGGTCTTTATACATCTTGGTGCTTCCTAGATGACTAGAGTATCTGGAGCAATGGGCCTCATCCAACAAACTATTCTTGATTTCCTCCATCTGAGGCACATACAATCTCAAGTTGTACCTCAACCCACCGTATACCCTAATTGAAAAATGAGGGGCATTACCAGCTTCTAGCTTCCTCCAGATATCTGACACAAAAGAATTATATTGTTGAGCTGTGACAATCGCCTTGATCATCCTCAGGCGAATAGACAAATAATCCAGCACTACTCTTGCGGGTCCTTGAAACTGTCTCCAAGGCCTGCACTCCACTAGTCCCTCCAACAATATCCATTCCTGGATCATCAGACTAGCCATGACATGAGTGCGTCTGCTCAGAGCATCTGCAACTACATTAGCCTTCCCTAGGTGGTAGGACAAACTGAAATCATAGTCCTTGATATACTCCACCCAACGCCTCTGTCACAGGTTCAAATCCTTCTGAGTAAAGATGTACTTCAGACTCTTGTGATCTGTGTACACCTCAAATTGTTCGCCACATGAATAATGCTTCCAAATCTTCAAAGCAAACACCACAGCTGCCATCTCTAAATCATGGGTGGGATAATTCTTCTCATGATCTTTCAATTGGCGCGAGGCATACGCCACCACCCTACCATGCTGCATCAGCACACACCCCAAACCAGTCCCACAGGCATCACTGTAGACTGTAAAA
>JAMKQA010036822.1:0-14695 GCA_024699735.1 Posidonia australis | reverse complement strand
ATGAATATGGTATTGGGTTTAATTTTGGAAGAAGAAGAAGAAATAGGTTTGATTTTGGTGAAAATACAAATAAGAGCAAATGTAGATTGAGCCATTGTGGGCTTCATGGGCTTTTGAGTTCAATTTGGGCTTAATGGGCCCAAATGGGCTCAACTAGGGTTTAATGGGCCTAAGTGGGCTTTCATGGGCCCAATTGGGTCTCCATGAATTAAAAGGCCTTGGTTAAGTTAGAGCTCAACCACCACATCCCCGTCCTGTAAAATCAGAAAATTAGGGTGTCTACAGAAGTACAATGAAAGGGAAGATCAAGAGTCAAATAAGTATAGTATATCTTTGAATACTTAATCAATTTCTTAAGTCTCTCAATTGAATGAGGAGTTAGCTCTAATTACAAAGAAAATCAAGAACTTTTTAAAGAAAGGGAAGTCTTTCCATCAAATATGTTGTCGAAACGATCAGAAGCCATCTACTCAAAAGAAGGACAATTAAGAAGTTCAAGATGTAAGAATGTACTTCAACTATAGAAAGTTCAACCAGATGATTAAGAATTGTCCTCTCATAAAAACTTCAAAAAGAAAAAGAAGACACATCAAGCCAAAATGGGATCAAAGTGGCTATAATGATTCAAGCGAGAGCTATTCAAATATTTGTCATTTGAATAAAACATATAAGAAATAATTAACTTATTTAGAAAATGAGATTTTTTTCATATATTGAAAGTAAAAATTCTTGTGTATCTAATATTGAATCTCTTATACATGATAATGAAGTTTTAAATGCTATATGTGATGAATTGTTTTGTCAAGATGCATGTTATATTAATGATATTACTATATTAAATAAGAAATTTGTTGATCAAGATGCTATTATTTGTAAATTCACAAGTGGTAGAGATAATTTAAACACATTGGTTTGTAATCCTAACATTTCCTATAACAAATCTAGATTAGTCATACATCTATTATTATTATAAAAAGTAATGTTGAACATCTTAATTAAGCATCTGGGCTACATCTGGGCTTTGCTGCATGTTTTCTTGTGGTGCTTTTCCCTTCATTTAGTTTACTTGTGCCTGTCTAATGTCTAGCTGCATCATTGTGCTTGCATGGCATCTACCATTAAGCATCAAAGTATACCCATAGCAAAAAGTATTTCTAATACAGTGTCATATGTCTACATCAACCATAATAACTATATATTAAGAATCAAGTGATTCTAAAAAATTTATCATATATAAATTACTCTTTCTATATAAGAATAATTATTTGAACTACAAATAAGGAATAAATTGTTATTTCTCAAAATCTACTTGTTAAATGTAAAATCTGATCAATGGAATTGATTTACATTATTCCATGTGTATACAATTCGTCAATTAAGTGATTTCGTTGCTTTTATCATCAGTAGTTTGAAATCTTTGAGTAAAAGTTGTACATAAAACTAAACAATATGCTTATAGTACTACTGGAAGAATTGTCATATTTACCAAATAAATTATCATCATTACGAAACTAATGCCTATGTTACTAAACAATTGGGGTCTCAATCCAAAAAAAAAAACCTTGCCTCATTCTATCCTTTTGACCATCTCCTGCATATTTCTATTAATTTATGTTCCAAGAGATGGATATTCTCGTCAGCACATTACTGTTTTGAAAACGTCTAGATTGGTTAAAATTCATTGTTTGTGTTTTCTTTGAAGTATCGTCTCTTCTTTATACAAGTATACCCATCTTATAATCTTGGTGTAACATTTGTGTGTGCTTATTCCAGCGTCTTCAACTCGTAGATTTTAGACTACAATTCAGAACCTACTAGGAACTGATATGACAGGAAAATTAAGTCATATAAAATCTTTTATTCCTGAAATAGTTCCAAGGATCACCTTACAAGATTGACCTGAGAGTGTCGATATGTAAGCGAGGGTTTTGGATTAAATTGTTTATTTTTGGGAGTCTAGAAACGATGATAGTTTTTTAAGAAAAGCGTTCAAGCCGAAAAATCTGTGTCTTTTTGGTCTTATTGGCAGTCCAGGTCGACCGAAATACATACAACACTGCACATGTGTCTGTCTCTACCTATATCTGTGTCAATGTTACTGCTTGTTACTTTTTGCTTAATACCTAGTAATATCACGTTGTATCTCTACTTTTATTCATAGTCTGTCACGAACACTATGGCATATTTATTCTTGCATTTATACAAGATTGAATTCTCTTAACTACATGTATGATATTCACATCGACATTTGTAAACTCTACGGTGGCACAACCATGTCCAAAAAAAATATTTACAAACATCTCTCACTTATAAATTCTAAAGCCTGCGATCAAATTTCTTTCCAATCAAAAGAACTATCTAAAGATAATATTTTATTAATAATATAGTAATTTAGTAATCACCTTGATTATTTTCTTAGTTGTCTATTTAAAAAGTACTAAAAATAATTAATTTCGAAAAATATAAAAATATTTATGGTTTTGAATATATGTTGCAAGGATTAATGCAATTATAAATAATAACTATCATGATATTGAATAATAACATATTAATATAAAATAATTGATATAGAATTTTTTTTAGTTGATCCTTCAAAATAGAAGATATATAAAAATATTTATTGCATTTAAAACAATATTTGAAGAACAATAATCGATTTCTTCAAACCAATCAAGTTGTTCAAGCATGGTTGGAGATTAATTTTTTAATTTTATAAGTGACAAGTGGTAGTGAAGAAAATTAATAATAATAATTTAATTACAATCCTCTATTAATTATGGAATATAATTCAATGGAAAAGTCATACAAGAGACTTCTGAACTTAACTCTACTATTATAAATATGTGCATCAAAATAGTTCTACCAACAACTACAACCAATGAAAATAATAATGGAAACCATAAGTTTAAAAAGATATAATAATACTCTTTTTTCAATTGCATACAAGTACATTTTACTAAGTATTTTATTTCTTATTTCATTAATAGATCATATGAAAATACAATGAATACATGATAAATTATTGACTTAGAATTACGAAATTAAGTCTCACAATGAGACTTCTTTACATAAACGTTATATAAAATTAAATGTAATATCTACAACTCAAGAATCTACAACTCAAGAGAAGATACAAAAGGAAGATTGTATGTTGGAAATATATTTTAGACAGAAAAAAGAGACAAGAAAGCATGTGCTACTTTGCACTAATATCTTCTATTTTCCGCCAATGTTAAATCACTTTTCTCTTATCATTGTTATTTCTATCATTGTTAAAGCCTTTTTAGTTTTATCGTTGTTGTACATTATGCCAATCCCCTTATACTATGACTATCAACATAACAACATTGTTATCATCATCGTCGAATCAACATCAACATGTCGTCATCGTATTTGAAATAAAAAAACAATACTTCAATTCTATTTTTCTCATATATATTTAAGATTATACTAAAATTTGATTCGTATTTGTCTATGTGATTTATAAAATTTCACCTGTCTTCGTAACAATGTAATATAATATATCTAATTATACTTCTCAAGTTTGGATATATAATATTACTAATTATTATCATCATTCATATAATTGTGAACAACTATTTATAAATGTATACAATGTATGTGATAAATAGTGAGTTTTATTTTTTGGTTGATTTTTTTTAGTAAACTTACTTGGTTGTTAGTAATGAAGTTAGCGATATTTTAATCTCCTAAGTGATATGTCTTGTTAATAATCTCAATGCCATTTAAGCAAATGTGATGACATGAACTTCTCGTTTCATCTAAATGAGATTGAATTAATTTAAGTTATATAGAAAGTAAAAGGTGGAGTAATTTTTTACTAATCTACCTCTACTCTTTTAAAAGTAAGAGATATAAACTTCTCTTTTGGAAGTAAAATCATAAAGAGTAATATTGTTCACTTTGAGACATTAATGAGTAGATGATATGTATTACAAGTTCGTACCATTATACATAAGTAATATATTGATACTATGATAAAGAGAACAGTATTTTACCATTTGATTAAACTTTACTAAAGAATAAATTATATAATTAATAGGTTAAAACATCAAACTTCTTTAATTCCTGTTGAAATAATGATTCCTTTCTATCAAGCAACAACCCATGCTTCTCTATAGATATGTTAACATATATTATTTTCTTTTCCACTCTTTTCCGCCCATTACAAGATTATGTTGGCACCTAATGAAACAAATAAATAAATTTTTATTTTACTTATGAATTTCAAAAAAATAAATATAATACTGCATACAATGTTTAATAGCTTTACTTTTCAAGATAAAATTAGATTGACTTTAACTAATCTTCATTGCACTTTGTACATTACACATGCTTGGTTACTTTTCGTATCATATTTGCCTTTACGCTGAAATTATAGCACAAGACATTTAAAGGTTGCCAGGAACTCAATTAAATTCACATCCGTAGATTCAATATTCTCTATTACCATTTAAGGACAGAGATCAGGAAGCTCTTGCATCTCATTCTGATTTCTTGACATTTAAAATAGAAAACTTTGCAGAACCCAAGTGTTAATATTCATCAGATTTGTTATCAAAGTAATCAATAGAACCTGTATTTAATATCAGACTTTGATTCATAAATTACTTCTGTCCCCATACTAAAATCATATATGACTTCTAGTGGACACTACCTGCGCAAGGTAGATTTGACCTGATGTAAGGTAAAACAAAAATCATCAACATTCACAGGGATGTTTTGTATCATTTTCATTTCTATCATGCAAATGTATCTCAACCAGACTAAGAAAGAAAGAATGGAACCAACAACAACAAGGGATACCAACTTGAAGCTCTAGGATTTTAAGATCTCAATCTCATTCAGTTTTTTTAATCTGCGCTTCTATCAGAATGTAGGTGCTTCAAGGACACACCTTTACACCAATCTACCAATGTATAAGCAAAAAATAGTATGATGTGTCATCGCCTCTTGAAGACTAGAAAACATGTGACCCACAAGAATGTAGCCCTAAAATTAATATTGAAAAAAAATAATATACACCTTTGATTACTTGACAATGATCTCATAGTGCTGCTACTCGGTAACGGATTAACGAGGCCAAGGTTTCTTCCAACTAGAAATCATTGTTTCTAATGCTAGACACCTGAGCTACTGGTTGCTGATTGCATTCCAATCCATTCATCCTCATGCTGGCAGTATAATGTCAAACATGTTCTACTTTTCTCATGTCTGCAAACAGGATTACTGATTAGAGTAAAGAAAGAACTCAACAAAAGCTTGAATAATTAACGTCAATACAAAGAAAAGAATAGGCATTTTAGCGTACCAAAGTTGAAGTAATGTGAAGAAGAATCAATGAGATAGAATACAAAGACACAGAAATAACCATTCCTGCAATAAAATTTTGCAACAGGCGCTTGTTGTCTTTAGTGGGGATGAAAGCTGCCTTAAGTGAAATTGTCAAATCAAAGATCCGGTAAGATATCTGCACAATTACAAAAAAAATGATATAAGAGGCTATATCAACTTTCTTAGATGAAATGAAGGGTAAGGGAGAGGTTGCTCACAAAGAGATAAATTGCACTTGTAAGCATGAAATTGAGCATTGGATAATTTGGAATGAATAGAAGGAGCCATTTTGGTTGACCATTTGGCATATTTGATCTGCATGAATATGCAATAACAAGAATGAGCATGTGAGAAAACAATAACAAAAAAGGGCATCAAATTCGGTTTGCATATGCTTGGAGATTAACATCAAGTTAACCAAAAAAAATCACTCACAAACAATGAGCTGTTACATTTTTTTTCCCTTGTTTGAAGCAAAAGTTGGACTACGCTTGTTTCTTTTAAAAAAGATATAGGAGTCTTCCTTTATAAATGAAGAAATCACCAAAGAGGATTAGACTCATGCAATTAAATGAGACATCTGAGATCGCATGTAATGAAAGCTAGATAAGATATCTAACAGAGACACAAAAAATATGATCTTTAGCTGAAATTAATATGATTTTTAGCAGAGAGTGGAAGTTTGATATGTTAAATATATTAAATAGCCACACCTTAGCCAGATATGAATCTGAGAAATATATGTCTCCAAAGTTATCTTGCCAAGCCAGCTGAAAATAAGAAAAGCATAATTTGCTTATACTTTATAGTAGCTAAAAAAACTGGTCCAATGTGACACAACAGTAAGATATCCAGACACTTACGCAAACAGAGTCAAGGAGTAGTTTCGTAGATGCTGGGTGAAATTTCTCAAGCAAATATAAACACTGCAACCAGACAGAAAGAATAATGGTTAGTGACATTTAAACACAGCAATTTACCAGCTGTTTCTGGTTTAAAGCTGTAGTTACTCCAAGATACGCACGTGATGGGAATCCATGATGTGTAAGGATGGAGTTTATTGTATGAAACCTTGTCCAGCTTGTAAATGTACTCGTACCATAAATAGCCAACCTATGAAATAATAGATAAAAATTAGCACTGCATTTCTGTCGAATTGCATAATATATAAAAGTCACCTCTTGATCAACCTAACAAAACAATGCTTACCACTACAGCAACTGTCACTATACTCGTCTTAATCGACACCCTCCGCCTGGTTTCCATCTCTTCAAGCTTCTCCATCCACCTTTCAACCTAAGGTGGAAAGAGGGAGAGGAGGTAAGAAAAAGGCAGAGATGTGGGCCCTTCAGATTTCTTCATTGTTCATAAAAATGATATATAACCAATAGACAGAGCATTTCAAGGATTTACAGTTGGGTGATAATAGGCATATAACATTCCAACGATCCAGACATAGCGATCAAGGCCTGATCTAAAGTGCCACTCGTGCAAGAGAGGAAGTTCTGATTTTGATGATGAAGGATCCTTGTACCCTGTGGAAATCATGACAAAAATTATCAGTATCTGTGTACCAAACAGAGGCTGACTTAAGTGATTAACAAGAGAATTCAAATAGACCACTGACCAACAAGGAATGTCAAAGGACTCCAGATAATGTCGAATACACCTGGAACTTCCCAAATTAGAATCACCACCATGAAACAAGATATGATCTTTATGGCCATCACTGAACCAACTTCATTATATCTGCTAAATATGCCAAGTGTTCCATAAACCATCAGAGTGAAAAGGGTGTGCATGGGACAGATGTAATATAACATATAGTCATTGTTCAGAATGATGCAACAAAATGCCACAAAAAGATTCAGTCGCCACATCATCTGCACTTCAGGAAACAGAAACATACTTTTAGAGACTAGTCATCAATAGAATATGCAAAGAAATAAATATGCTGTGATATGAAAAGGTTAATGACAAACCTGAGCAAAGCGGGCAACGCTGAAGTCCTTGCGTATATAGTAGTAAGAAAAGTTCCCAAATCCAGTCATCCAGACATAAGCAGCAATAAAAACACGTATCGCATTGTATATCTCCGTTGCAGCAAAGTAATGGTACATTAAAAATAACACCTGTGGCGGCAACATAGGAGTAATTAATACATGAGCATTTATAAATTTCAAGCCAAAGATCCAAAATCCCCTTCCGATAAGTATGATTGCTATTTGAGAAAGCAGAATTCCAGAATTGCCAGGCCACCTTTTCCTTTTAATGACATCACTTCTTATTATCTTTATTTACATGACCAAAATTGCTTGTGATATTATAGAGGAGACCAAATCAAAGATAGACATATGAATTTCCAACGTTTTACAAAAAATAATATAGAAATTCGGATTAGTAAGCTGAATATAGAGTAATTAGTCATGCATCAATTTCCATAGGACCTCATGTTTTGGGTGCTTTAGAAAATAGGAGCAGAAATTACTCCAAAATACGAATCAAATGTAATATTGATGCCTAAAAAGGTCAAAGGCATGCTACCAGATTTTACTACTTGATGCCCGTTCATTCAATTGTATTTTTCTTGTACACTAAGACTTTTACTAACAAGTTTATAGGTGTTAAAAGGTGATATAGCTGAAAAGAAATATTATCAATGTGTAGCTGAAAGAAAAGCAAATACTACTGGAACAAGATCTGATAGCCAGAGTAAAAGGATGCAACCTTAAAAAGGAATCCAACAATCAAAAGTGATAACACAACAGTATGTTAGCATCTATCACAAGAGAAACTTCAAAATCATGAAATTGAAAGTGCAAATCCAAATAGAAGTTCTGCAAGTGTAAATAATGAAACCTGCATCCATCCTTTCCATTCCTCAGTCTGGTGCCTATTTAGGTAAAGTAGAGCTTTTCCAGAAAATGCTGATTTATCATTGTGCTTCTTGAGAGAAGTCATGGCTGAAGCAATGATCAGGAGAATGTACAGAAAAAGGAAAAGGTCTCGACTGTAACTCTGCGAAAATCAAAGAGATATAAGATAATAAGTCCATATTGAGTGATTAAATGAAAAGATTGAACAATGTTCTAATGATTTTTTTCCAATGTCTTAGAGTCACTAAGGAATTGAACTCTAAAACAAGATTTCCAGGTAATACCGGCAGCAAAATTAACTGCAAAACGATAAAGATCTTATTCAATCATAAAATTTCCATCATAAAACAAGATAAGTAGGCACCAGTCAAGAAAAACATTAAGTTATTGATCATCAGTAAACTTGGAAAGCTATTCACATGCATTCAACTGCAGCAAGGGAACCCAAGTGAGGATATGGTTGTTGATCAATTGCAATAGAAGTGTTCACATTTGAACCTTGTTTCAGAATAAGTGTTCTATGAGTGAAAATTTATGCATTGATTTTTTTTTAACGTTTTACATTGAATTCTTACAATAAGAAAAAAACAGTAAAGCTCAAACTGGAACCAGAACATGGATTTGTGGCCTAAAAATTCTAGACTTGCTTCAAATCTCGCTTTCATTTTTTTAGGTAAACTACATACAAATCTATTCTACAAGATACACTGGAAAATTAAAATTTTGCTAAGAAATTACAAGAATTGAATAAGATAAGAAACAAAAAATTAGAGAAGCACCTTGGTAGAATCTGAAAAAAAATTTGTTCGGTCACATATGTAGAAGTAGACCAGGATTGCTCCAAATTCAGACCTACAAGGCATTAATAATTTAGTCCACAGAACAAGCAAGAATCCTGATTTATCATGTGAACACAACATGCATCTTACATTGATTTCAAAATTGCTCGATTATCGACCAAGAATTGCTCATCCATTGTTAAAAACCTACAAAATATCATAAATATTCAACTAAGCAATGATGTGCAAGCCATTACGAAACAATCGACAGAATTCAGTGTTTGTGGTTAACCACCTGATAATATTTGCCCTTAAAGATGAAGTAATTTTTGCTGATGAAGATTTTGACAAGCCTCCTTCAAGAAGAACCACACGATCATCTTCATTGATGGCTACATGCCCCAATTCAACTAGATTGGCATCTGAATGACTGAATACCAGCATAAAAAATCATAAACATGCAGGATAACTATACAAACAATAAAATTTTACTTTAAAAATTATATCCTTATTTATTTGAAAATTAAAAAAAAAACCTTTATTTGAACATTCAAAGAAGATCCAAGACATGAATTTTACATAAACAATTGTTAATGTAAAGCTTACGCATTTAAAATGACAAAAGTTTACACTTTAGATGGAGAGGAAGACTTCTTGTACTCCAGCACCTCAGAATATATCCATGCAACAAATGTGGGTATGAAACCGAGAATAAACGAAACCTGCAACAACATATGAACAGTCTCATCAAATTCATTCATCACTGACACATTCCTGCTAAAAAGTTGCTAACTATATCAGCAGATGGATTTTTGTATTTGTTTCAGTGAAATATAAACTCCTTGTAAAGGTTCTGTAATATTGAGAAATCTCACAAGGAACTCCGAAGGAAAAGGGGCTTCTCTTTTCCTTATACCTCTTCCAATCAAGCAGGAAGGCCAGTCACAGTAAATGACGATACGAAACACGACACAAGATTTTCAAAATTTTTTTGTGCAGTCTGAAGATTTTCAATATTTCTTTCAGGATTAAACTCGTGAATAGATACAATGGTTGTTCACATTCAGTTCCCTGCATCTCCCACTCCAAAACCTCAAAGTCGAAATCAAAGAGAATGGCAGACGAAGAAAACATCACGTGATTTATGTCAGATCCAGCATCGATATTGATAGAGCCATTTTTCAGTAACATTGATCACAGATTGATTCAGCTCAAACACCAAAAGCAATGACAGAAGAGAGAAAATTGCACCAAAAAGCTTCAAACTGGTGGGAGAGAGCTAAAAAAAGCACCAAAGGAACCATCTTTATCCCCTTAATCCAGCAGAAAAACTCGCCGAATTTTTTTTATTTTTTAAAAAAAAAACAGCACAAAACCTAATCCGACACGTACCTGACCGGCGGTCAAAGGCCCAGACTCCACCGCCATCTTCCTCCTACAAAACACACACACACAATCCAGGAATCGGCAGAGATCCGAAAATGCAACAGGGAAGAAAGAAGAGATCTCTGATGACGACTACCTCCGAGATGAGAACTTGCGTGGTGTATGGCGTGGAGGGGTTAGGCGAGATCCTTCATGAACACGAGGCGGTGGGGAGGGATGCGGTGGATTTTAAGAACCAGTGGAAGCGCAGATCTGAAGCAAGGGGAGAGATGGGTTTGGTTTCGGTGTTGCCCTCGGAAGATGGAGAGATGTCGGACACAGGGAGCGGTTGGTTGGTTGGTGTTGGTGTTGTTCTTGTTGGATTTTGTATTCTTTTTCATTTCTTTTCTTCTCTTCTCTTTTCATTTCTTTTCTTCTGTCGTACATTTTCAACCTCACGGCATGTGATCATGATACATTGCTATTTATAATTCGTCCCGAAAGAAACAAATACCAATGTATTCATCTTCAAATGCTTCTTTTATGCTCGCCTAACCATGTTTGGTCAAAATTGTAAATCGTGTGCACATGTGTGGACATATTCTCGCACCTGTTCCCACACATTGTTAGGTGCCTTCTTACCATTGTTAGGTGCCCCCCATCTTGATTAACCGGAGCTTTATGCTTAGGCTGCATTTGGATTGTGTATAATCTAGATTCCAGCGTGGCTCCCAGTGCAAGTTTGAATCAAGATTCTCTATAAATGTAGATGTAATGATGTGATTATATGTAATTTGTATTTGACCACTGGGCTTCCATCTTTCGTGCTGGCTACAACAAGTTCCTTCTTTCTTGTAAAGAAAGGACCATACCAGAAACATCGGTATATGGGAGAGGTTGAGATGTCAATTAGTTCACTTATTGTTTGTCAAGTAGTGAGTGGTATTGGAGTGCCAAAATGGACAAGTGGTTAGGAAGAACCCCTCTCTCATCCATGCTAGGGAGACTAACAAGCCCTAAACGAAGAGTATGAATTGAGACTCCACTTTACGAATTTTCTAGTTCAAGTAATGCATCTATTTTGGTTGGGATGGACCTCTTTCATGCCACAGTTATCTACAGTAACATTCTACTAAGTCCAAAATGAATTACAAATTGAGATTCCATTTATATACAATTTTCTATTCATAATTCGGGAAAGTGTATATGTTGGTGCCTACAGGCATTTTTCCTGTAGACACTTTAAATCTCAACCGTTGGTTTATTTCAACGGCTTAGATTAAATTCTAGAGGAAAGAAATGTCGGGAAACCCTATTGCCCTGGAAACAAGCCTCCTTCCTTCGCTGTGACGGTGCCTTAGCCTCCTCTCCCGCCGACTCCTACGCTGCGACGGTGCCATTAGCCTCCTCTCCCACTGGCCTCCTTCGCTGCGACGGTGCCTTTAGCCTCCTCTCCCACTGGCCTCCTTCGCTGCGACGGTTGTGCTTCCTGATCCGCCGTCTCTAGCTTGGAATGGAGTGGCCACTCGGGTCTTCGTCTAGGACGGCAGCAAAGCTGCCCATTCGTCGACCAGGAGTCGCTGATGAAAGCGGCTCTTCTCCTCCTAATCCACTGGTATGATTTCATTTTCTGTAGCTGTAAGATGAATGACTGATTTCATTTTCTGGTATGATTTCATTCACCGACCAGGATACCGATCTGTTGGTGCCTCGGTTTTTTTTTTCTGTTTTTGCCTATGGAACTTTTTCTGTTTTTACCACATGAAGTTATTATATCAGAAGAAAATGGTGGCATTTTTGATAGAACATTATCATTCTGGTTTGTATATTACTTCAATTTGTTGTCACTTGTATATTAACTGTCACTTGTTAATATCACCATTTGCTGTCACATATTAAAATTATAACTGCCCATTATTAACATTAAGGTCAATAGTTAAGCAAAGTTCAGAACAACATCAAGCCAAATCCAGTGACTGAGTCCATACTTCAACTCAAACACAAAATAATAATCTGTGCAAAAATTATTGTAAGTTGAAAGCATGAGATAAAAGTTTATGGCTAGTAATGTCTTCTAATCATCATTATCCTGATAAAAGGTTATCTGGCAGAGAGATCAGATGGTGTTGGTCTCATTTCTTGTTATATATCTAGCAAATTTACCATTTTGAGACCAACAGGTGCTTTCTGATATTAGTTTGCATAACCTACATTATTACATGGTATGCACTTGAATTTTAGGGTCATCCTATTGGGCAATACCTATGCTTTAAATAGAACCGTTGAGCTTAGAAACAGTAAAAATTCAACATTGTATCAGAAGTTCTTATCTTGAAACGAGCTTGGCAGAACCTTAATTGTTCCATTAGATCACTCACTATTACCTCTATTTGTTCCAGTAGATTATTTTCCATTACCTCCATTGTTTTTCAGCCATTTCAATTTGTTGAAGCTCGATATGATTAATACTTGAGGTTGGTTTAATATCACCATTTGCTGTCACTTGCAGGAGCTATTTCTTAACTGTCACTTGCAGGAAAGCTTTGCAATGGCTGGGCACTTGTGACTTGTAATTTTTGTTGGTAGGAACTAATTGATGCTTCTGTTGGCTGGGCATTTTGTGGCAGAGAAGTTTTTGGAACTAATTGATGCTTCTGTTTGTAATTTTTGGACCTGTATCATTTGCAAGAGAAGTTTTTTATTTCATTTTCTGTTGGTTGGGCATTTTATGGTAGAGAAGTTTTTGGAACTAATTGATGCTTCTGTTTGTAATTTTTGGACCTGTATCTTTGATAATTTTTGTGGCATTCTGTGTATGCACTCCAGGTGATATTGATTTTGATTTTTGTGGCATTCTGTGTATGCATTCTGTGTATGGCAGAGTAGTTGACAATCTCCTGCTTAATATATTGATTTTGGTGTCTGCCTATTATCATAAATTCATCTGTAAATTTCAGTTCAAACACAAGTCCATGTGTTTGTATTTTGATTTTATCACTTGTCTTGGTAAAGATTTAAAGAATGTTTTGGCCTTATGATGATGGTCTAATGCTGCTAGCGGTAGTTTTGTCATATAATCATCTCATTGAGATTTGTCAATCATCATTTATTTAAGCCAGAATGGTGGCTTGTGTACTGGTTTGTTAGCATAGTACACTGGTGCTAAATGTTGATTCATTTCAGTGAATGTTGGAATATGTAAGCATGATAATAGGCTAAACAGATAATGCATATATGTTCAGTGGCTTATTCCTTGTATATTTTGCCAGGTATACTTGAACATGCTCGAATAAAGGACAAATAGAATTGAAAAAAAAAATGTGATGCTAGAAATTTTACCCTTATCAAAACTCTGATGCTTGATCTGCTTCTAAGAAAATGCTATTTGTTGAAACGCTGCTAGAGTTAATCATACAATAATTTCTCTTTACATAACTGACATTCTCCTGTTCTTACAAAGAATTCTTTGGGGACCGGTAATTTCCTTGTCCTGTTGAATTTGGTTCATTGAAGCCATTCCTGAGAATATAGGACGTCGTAATTGAGCTGGTGAGCTGACCACAACTCTTTTCTGTATACATATGTGCACAAAACGAAAGTTTCATATTCCAAACTTGGTCAATTCATTTCCCTTCATTTCCATGGTAGGCACTAATGCTGGAATCTTGGTCAAAGGGAAAATAATTCCCTTGCTTTTTTATGAAAATAGTGTTCCTTTGATTGTGGGTTTTACTTTGATTTCATGTGCACAAGCAGGTTCCTATGTCTTGGAAATAAGCTACTCAGAACATTCTTTGTTTGTAGACTTTGATGATTAAAATTGTATACAACAACAAAAAAAATCACAGACAAGTGTCCACATTCACCATGTCCCTGTGCTGTCACTTTCACCATGCTTTCAACCAGACAAGTTTGGACTATGAAACTTTCATTTTGTGCAACACCATAAAGCTTTTAAAGACTTTCTTCTAACCATACCACAGTGCAAAAACTTTCATTCAAATCTGATTTCATTACAAGTATCTAACATACATTACAAGTATCTAACATACTAGCAAAAACGATCCACAAATTCCATACAAATTTTGGATTCTTCTTCATAAATATCAATTATTCTAAGTAATTTAGCATTATGAGCCTCAACATCTCAAAGGCGACCTTGTAATTCTTCAAGTTGGACTTCTGCTTCACGCTTGTCATTCATTACTTGTAAAATAACTTCCTTGCTTCGAGTACTCATCTCCTTATCAAACCATTTAAAAAAATTACAATGACTTCCATTAAGAGAATAATTTGGACATGTGAAAAATCGTCGACCAG
>JAMKQA010036821.1:0-24417 GCA_024699735.1 Posidonia australis | reverse complement strand
CTCCGATGGCTGGATCGTCCCCCCCACCTCGCTCGCCGTCGACGGCCTACGGCGACGACCTGGAGGTGGCTGGAGGCTCCGGAGGGCAGCGGCGCGGCGTGGCTGAGGTCCTGGAGGCTCGTGGCATGAGGATCTGGAGGTCTGGGGCGCTTTGGAGCGGCACGGCGGCTGGGAGCGTCAGACTGCTGTCGCCGGCGAGGTGCGTGGCTGCGGAGCTCGGGTGGCCGTGGCACGGTTCTGAAGGCACGGGCGTGTCCGGGGGAGGCCGAGGATGCTGAGGGGATGCTTGGATGGCTGTGGCGAGGCGTGGGGGCGTCGGGGACGCGATGACAGCGGAGCGCCGGTCATCTTCTCCGACGCCGGCGCCCGCGGGGGCGATTTTCCGGCGATCCTCGTGGAGGCGACTGGAGGCTCCGGAGCGGCGCGGCGGGGCCCGGTGACGTCGAGGGAGACCAGGGGAGTAAATGGGAAGGCTCGGGGGTCCAGGAAACTTCCTGGACCCCCTACCTATGTCGTTGGAAAACAACATCGGCGAGGCCTGGGAGGGGGAAACAGACCACTGGAGGCCACCGGACCTCCAGGAAACCAACTGGGAAGACTCAAGGGACCTAGGAAATCTAAAAAGGAAGACCAGAGAGGGCTGAGGAGTGTGTACCTGGTTGCAGTTGCCTCGCCGGAACTCTGGAACGATGGCTGCTCCTCTCCGCGACGGCCTCTCCTCGCTCTGGCGCTCTGGCTCTCTCCCTCTCGCCTCGAATTGTGGCTCCCCCTTTTCCCTTTTTCTTCTTTTCCTGCCTGCGAGCTCTGCTTATACGGCTACCTACCCCTGCGCGTCACAGAACGGGCGACCTGCTCCTGTGCGTTACGCCAGCTTGGCAGGCAGCCAGCGGCTGTCCCCCACGCGCCATGGCCTGTCCTTGCGCGGCTGCCAGTGGATGAATGGGGATCCTGAGCTTGCAGCGGCAATTGATCCAACGGCTGGCTGAGGCTGCTTTGCGATTTGCTGGCTCAGTGGGGTGAAGGAGACCTGCTGGTTGAAACAGGCTCGGGCTGGCTGAACAAACTCAAGGATTGGAGTGAGCTCAGAAGCTAAATGGGTTCGTGAGGTTGGTAAAGAAAAGGATGGGTTCAGTGAGGAGGACTTGTGATTTTTGGTGAAAAATGGTAAATGATTTATGCATGTGGAGAGGGAGAAATAAAGTGAGGATTGGAAGACAAGGAATGGGCTACGTTGCTCATGGTGGGCCTCTATGGGCTTTTGGGTTCAATTTGGGCTTAGTAGGCTTCATGGGCCTCCATGGGCTTGTGTGGGCCTTGTGGGCTCCCATGGGCCCAAGTGGGCTTCAATGGGCCCAAATGCATTAAATGGGCCCAAATAGGTTAAATGGGCCTAAATAGGTCTTATGTGCCTAAGTGGGCTCAAATAGGGCTTAATGAGCCTGTGGGCCTTCATGGGCCCAATTGAGTTCCAAGAATTAAAAGGGCCTTGATAGGGTTAGAGCTCAGCCACCACATCGTTATCCTGCAAAATTGAAAATTTGGGATGTCTACACCTCCAAATCCACAATTTGTCGTACACCTATTTCAGCAACTTCATGTCTCCCATTCCTTCGAGATCCAAGAGGTTTGGGGACTTTATCACTTGACCCATCTCAACCTCTACAACTTAGGGTTTGTAGGACAGGTGCTCGATGGGATTTCCTACCTTGTCAATCTTGTTTCGCTCGACTTCTTAAATGCCTATGCGCCTACCGTTCTCTCAAGGCTCGACGACCTAGATTTTCGAACAATCATCTGGAACCTCGGTAATCTACAATTTCTTTACCTTGATCAAGTCAACATATCAACCTCTGGTGGTGAGTGGTGTTTTGCACTGTCAGTGTTAGTGCTTGGCCTTCATGTTCTCAACTTATCCAACCGCTCTCTTTCTGGTGCTATAGATTCTTCCCTTTCCCAGCTCAAGTTTTGAATTGCTTGGTTTCTTGGGTGATCTCTTTTCTCTCAATTTTCTTCATTACAGCCCATGTAATCTCCAATAGGTTGCTTCCGAAGGTGATTTTCCATCTTCAAAGCCTATCGAGCTTTGATGTATTGAATAATTCATCGCTCACAGGGGATTTGTCGGTATCATTTGGGAACTTGAGTTCATTGAGAAGTTTTCTTCATTGAGAAGCTTGAGACCTCAACATACATATTGTTTCTAAGAAAATGAGCTAGTACATACATATTGTTCTTCCTCTATTTGATTGTTACATGTTAATCAACAAACATATGACTACCATCAACAACAAAATAATAACAAGCCCAAACTAAACAACCTAGATTTTTTATCTTGTTAGCAATGTTAATCTCTATAGTCTTTAACTTGTACGTAACGTCTATAGGTTGGCAACTATCTTCATTAACCCAAGCAAAATTTTCACACTTCATGCCTCCTTCCTTACTAGGACATCAAAAGAACCATCTCTATGAATTAGCATCAATATGTATTGTCTATATGTTGCAAAACAAGTCACACTTGAGACAATAATGTGATGGTATGTTGCTTAATCTTGAACAAGAAGCAACAATTGAAAAAGTCAATATCTTTGGAGCAATTCGTCAAACAAATATAATAAAAAAGGGTCAGTACAAACCTATCAAGGATGACGATAAGGAAGACAAGGAGGAGAAGGAGGAGGAAGAGAAGGAGGTGGACAACATCTGGAGGAGGAGGAGGAGGAGGGAGAGGAGGAAGAGGAGTTGTGACTAGAAGAAGAGGAAGGAAGAATAAAAGAAGGAAGAATAAAAGAAGGAAGATGACGAAGAAGATGGAGGAAGAAAAAAAAATAGAGGAGGATTTATTAGTGTTTAAATGCCAATGTAAGTAACGATTATGTGGTACGGAGGTTTTTTAAAAAATAGTTTGTGAGATAATAATATCATTTCAATTAAATTCTGACACCATTACTGTTAGAATCTAACGGAAACAAATTTAGAGGGTTTTCCAAGATTAGATACAATACACAAGTAGGCAGTACAAATCTGATAAAAGGTGGGAGATTTTTTACTAACAAGAATAATCTTAAGAGATTATATGAACATTACCCTTATAACTAAGTGATGGTAAATAAACCTGTGGGCTGAACTTTGTTCAATGAACCTAGTTTAGGCCTGTTACTATGGTCCGACTAAGTAAGGAGGCCAGTTGGGCCCAATGGTCCTGAACTAGGGGCCCGTATGAATTTCTTGTTAGGTCTGATGGTCCTTGGTTTTTTACTCGCCATGTTGTTTGCTCTTCCTTGTTAACTTGTGTCAGTGATGTTTATGTGCCTTTTTGTGAGGTCTTGCTTAAGCCCCCCTCATGCATCAGGTTGACCAACACTATTTCCATGGAATACGACCAATTGTAGTTTGTTTGCCCCATGAGGTTCCCATCAAATCCCATTATGTATAATTAAAGAACAAATTATAGTAGTTTAATCGATTACCATAATGCAATTGGTCAGAAAAGATGGAACTCATATCTTCTTAAGTTTAAATTTCGTAGGAAGAAAAAAAAAACTATTTGTCAAAAAAAAAAAAAAACTGCAGTAGTTTGTTTCCCCCAAGTAGTCCCCTAGTTGGAATTCAAACTCCAAGTGAAACTCGTACTGGATTTCCAAGTACTGCAAACTAAACATAACCTTAAATTTAAAGTAGATGGCTTATGTGTGTAAGAAAAATAAGGAGGTCGAGTGATATTTATGATATCTTTAGGATCTGGATGGTGTTTACGTAATAATGAATATCTGAGATGGAATAGGCGTCTTTTTTTTTCCCATTTTTTTTGTTAACGGTAATCATTTTATATAAAGAGAAATAAGGCAAAACGAGTATAGTATCAAATTACAGACCCTGAGGTGGTATATAATATCCACCACAAAAATGAAATAGTCTCAGATAGACTAACACCTGTATTTCAACAAAAGTATCCAAAAAAAATATAATTGTTCTAAAATCTTGCATAACATTAGTCCTGAGGGAGGACTAAGTTCAGTGGATTAAGCTGTGGTGTGTAAAGAACAAGAGAAGACTGCTCCAGATCACGATCGTTTTCTATAGATTGCAAGGTACTGATATTGTCGTCCTTCTCAAATCCTGAACCCAAAAGGTTAAACCAAGAATGACAAAGAGAAAAGATAGTGTTAGTTATCCTGTTTGAAGAAGCACATTGTCTTCTAAAAATTCTATTGTTTCTTTCCCTCCAAATGGACGACAAAATGACTGGTATCAAGGTATGCCTACCCTTTGCTGAGAAATTGACTTTTAATGGAAGAATAAGAGAAAAGATATCAGTAAATGAAGTAATAGCAGGATATAAATGCGTCTGCAAGAAGGAATGTCAAACTGCTGCAGCAAAAGCGCAATTAATAAATAAATGTTCTATTGATTTCTGATAACCATTACAAAAAATGCATCTGTTAGAGCCTCTCTAGCCCTTTTGACACAAATTAACTTTAATAAGAACCTTATTAAAAATCACCAGCTATGTAAATAATCTGACCTTTAAAGGGGCCCAACTATGCCAGATATGCTCAAAAAACCTAGTTCTGGTCCCACCATCGTTAAGAGTCTCATATCCTATTTTGACAGTGTAGCTGCTGGTGGAATTTGTCCATTCCATAATATCCTCTTCCGGACGCAGCATAGTAGCATTAATAATCTCTGTGAATAGATCAACTTGAACTTGTATGCAGTCCGAATCAACCAAAGAAGGGAGACCATTAAAAAGTTTGTGAAAGTCCTGAAAATAAATTCCAATTGTTCTCGCTGTTGAAGCTTTTTTGTAATTGGCTATTTGATATAGATTAGGGAGCATATGTTTTAATTTTCCCCTATGCCTCCAACAATTTTCCCAGAATATGGTATTATGACCATTATTGACATGAAAGGTGGTGAAGGTATTAAGAAAATGAAAACAGGCCTTTATTTGTAACCAAATAGGGGATGCTCTACTTGATGAGGAATTCAACAATGCCTCTGGCCAAGATCTCGAAAAATAACGAGCCTTTAGAATTGCTTTCCACTTAAGAGAGTAAGTATGTGATAGTAGTTGCCATAATAGCTTAGTCTTTAAGGCTAAATTGAAGTTCTTGACATTGATGATACCCCAACCCCCTTGATTTTTAGCTTTACATAGACACGCCCACTTAGTTAGGTGTAGTGTAGGGGTAGAAGAAGATTTCCAAAGAAAGTTGCATCTGAGTCTATCAATTACTTGAGCCATCTTAGCTGGTAGGTGGAGAACGGAGAGGTAATATGTAGGGATAGCTGATAACACAGAATTGATTAACATTAATCTGCCACCTAAAGATAATTGATTGACTTTCCGTAGGGAGAGCTTTTTTGTCAACTTTTCTATAACAGGTGCCCAATCTGAAAAAGACACCCTTCTGTAATGTAAGGGAAGGCCCAAATATCTGATAGGAAGAGGGGAAGTGGGGCAACCAATAATGCTAGCTGATCTATTGATGATGTCCAAAGGGACACCAATACCAGTAAAAGTAGATTTTTGAAAGTTTATTTTTAGACCTGAGCAGGTCTGAAAACAACATAGAATCCGTTTAATATTAATTATATTTTCTACTGTAGCAGCAAGAAATAATATAGTATCGTCCGTATATTGTATATTCACAATGTGTGGGCCATCATTAGGCATTCGAATACCCGTGATCAAGTGTTGTTCCACAGCTAAAGAAAGCATCCTATTAAGGATGTTAGTAACTACTATGAAAAGAAGAGGTGATAATGGATCATCTTGTCGTAATCCGTTTGAGGTATGAAGGTATCCTTTAGGTGAGCCATTGATTAATATGGAAAATCGAACAGTGGAAATGCACATCTTAATCCAATTTTTCCATACGGGGCCACAATCCATTCCAGATAATGAATCTAGAAGGAAGTCCCAGTTAACATTATCAAAAGCCTTTTCAAAATCCAGTTTAAAAACATAACTGAAAATATTCATGGCTTTCATATAGTGAAGAGTTTCTTGGGCCACTAAGAAACAATCTCCAATGTATCTTCCTGGAACGAAAGCGCATTGTGAATTGTCTATTATCGTGTCTAGAACAGGAGAGAATCTAGAAACCAAAGTCTTAGTTATAATTTTATATAGACTATTTACTAGACTGATTGGTCTATAGTCTTTCAGACTTGAGCACCTTCTACCTTGGGAATCAAAGCAATGAAAGTTTGATTAATTGGGGCTAAAAGATCATACTCAGAGCAAGTATGTAGATAGGTGAAAACTTGCAGAATATCAGACTTGAGTAGGTCCCAAAATCGCTGCAAAAACCTAAAGAGAAGCCATCAGGGCCTGGGGCATTATCACTAGGTAATGATTTGATGTTATTATGTATTTCTTCAAGCGAAAATTTAGTTTCCAAATTCTCAGGATGCTGAATCTTTAAAGGCAATAATAAATCCCAGTTTAATGATGGAGTGAAGTCTCTAGGTTTATTTAAAATAGAGAAGAAATGATCCTCCACTTTCTTGGAGATTACAGAAGGGAATGTAGAAATGGCATTCCTAATTTTGAGTGAGTGTGTAGCATTTTTCCTCCTATGATATGTAACCATGTTGTGGAAGAAGGAGGTGTTCAAATCCCCCTCCTGAAGTCATTGGATTCTTGATTTTTGCTTCCAGTAAACTTCTTGTTCATAGAGCAAGGTCTGGTGTTCATTAAGAAGATCCCTCTTGAGAGTCACTAATGAATCTAGGAGTTGAGAAGATTCTACCAAAGAATCAATCCACTTAATTTGTGACTCAATAATTTGTAGTCTATAATATCTTTTTTGTCTAATAGGTTTGATCCAACTTCTAATTTGCTTTTTAAGTATTTTCAGTCTGTAAGTAAATCTAACCACAGGGAAAGAGGAGAGGCAACTATGTTTGGAGGTAGGGCAACATGATTCTATAAATGGTACAAAACCTTCAATAAACAGCCAAGATTTATAAAATTTAAAGGAGATAAGGCCCCAATTAGTAGGAATGGTATTCAAAGAAATTGGGATATGATCAAATACCACTCTAGAATGTCCCTTACAGTAGGAATTAGGGAATTTGTCAGCCCAACTTGATGTAATCAGAAATCGATCAAGTTTAACCAAAGTAGGAGGAGATTGCATGTTGGACCAAGTGAATTGAAAATTATTTGGAGAGATATCCACTAACAGATTAACGTTGATAAAGGCATTGAACAATTTCATATCAGAAGATATGTTGCTTCTATTAGAATGTTCATTAGTGAACCTGGTCAAGTTAAAGTCTCCCCCAATAACTCAATTGGAGTTTATCCTATTCCTGATGAAATGAAGCTCCTCTAGGAAAATACTTTTAAGCCTATGATTACATGGGCCATAGACCCCAGTGAGCCACCAATCAAATGTATCCGAATGATTTCTAAAATGTAAAGACAAACTGAAAGAAGTAGGAATAGTAGAGATTAGAGAAAAATCTCTATCATTCCAACCAATTAATAGTCCCCCAGAACCCCCAATTGCTGGAAGAAAGGACCACTTATGGAGCAATCTAGCTCCTAGACGACGGAGAGTTCCAGGAGAAAAATCCTCCAATTTAGTTTCACAAATTATGAGAAAATTGCATTTTGTAGTTCTTACTAAGTTATGTATGGCTCTTTTTTTATCATCAGAACCCAATCCTCTAATGTTCCAGACTGATATGATCATGATTATTGGGAGGGTATAGAGAGAGAAGCCAAGTTCTCAGCTGAGTGGGTATTATCTTGTAATTGTATATTGGATAAACCTTGATCTTGTTGAACAGTATCCTCGAATAGGCGTCTTTTTCCTTTTCTATATATCATATATATTTTTTGTAAATGGTAAGCTGTGATATATAAGTCCCTCAGGCAAATCAACCCAGGGAGAATAGGAGAGTACAAAATGTATTGTTTAAGACAGTCACCAAATATGAACTGTCAATACAAAATAAAGTATCATATCGGCCAACACAGGCCATGAAATAGAGTTTAAATGTCCAAAAAAATAGAATTTTCCAAAAATAAAGACAAGACTAACAGGACGTTAGTTCTCAATAGAGTGATCATCCACTAGAGCAGGGCAGGGGTTAGATGGATCTACATCCCTGCAGGTAGGTAAACTAGTGGACATAATCTCAGCCTCGCGAGTTTGTTGGAAGGAGGTGATAGAGTAGAGGGCATCATTCTTGTCAAAACCAGAAGCCAAAGCAGCTATGCAACCATGAATAAGAGTAATAATTTCATTGATACACATATTCGAACCTTTATAAATCCTTCTAAAAATGCGGTTATTTCTTTCCTTCCATATAGCCCACAGAATGAGTTGAAACAGTGTGTAACATCCTTTAGTAGGCAGAGCTAGTTTTAGTGGAAGAGAGAATGTAAACAGATCATCAATAGAAAACACAGCAGGGTAGAGAGGACCCTGAGAAAATGCACTCCGAATGGAAATAGCAAAAGGGCAATGTATGAATAGATGAGTAATAGATTCTATATTTGTATTGCAAAAAACACAATTCTCAGGACCAACCCAACCCCTTTTACATAAATTTACCTTAGTCAAGACTTTGTCAAAGAGCACCAGTCAAGAGAAAGTTTTAATTTTCAAAGGGGCCCAACTGCACCAAATAGGGTCGTGGTGCCTGAACCTAAGTTCACCATCAATGATAAAATTGTAACATGATTTCACTGAAAAAATATGGTTTGTTGAATTCCACTGTAGGATATCATCCTCAGGACAGAGATTCAGGTTAGACAAAATCTCTGAAAGAAGATCAGCCTGATCCTGAACGTCTCTATTAAGTGTTTGTGAATGAGGATTAGCAAATAAATTCCCAAAATCAACTCTGAAGGTCTCAATTGTCTTGAGAAGAGAGACCTTCTTATTTTTAGCCAATAGGAAAAGGTCAGGGAGTAGATTTTTAAGTCTTGCCCCATCCCACCAATTGCTTTTCCAGAAGATTATGCTGCAACCATTCTGGACTTGAAGGCTTATGCAACAATTGATTAAATTATGACATGCTTTCAGTTCCTGCCATAAGAGTGAGGATTTGCCTAGGGATGTGTTGAGGAGAGCCCCAGGCCAGTTCCTAGCAAAGTATCTTGCTTTAAGAAGTTCTTTCCACTTGAGAGAGTAAGTGGAGAGTAGCTACCAGAGCAACTTTGATTTGAGAGCCACATTAAAGTTTTTAATACTAATAATTCCCCAGCCATATCGATGCTTTGGCCTACAATGTGTATCCCATTTAACCAAATGGCCAATGGAGGAGGAGGAGGAATAGGATTTCCAAAGAAATCTGGATCTGTATTTATCAATGTCTTTGACAACCTTTGTAGGGATGTGTAGCACAGATAAATAGTAGGTGGGTATAGCTGAGAAAACAGAATTAACCAGAGTTAGTCTACCTCTAAGAGACAACTGTTTTGCCTTCCAAAAGGAGAGTTTTTTGGAGATTTTTTCAATGACTGGAGACCAGTCATTGTAGGTAGCCCTCCTAAAGTGAAGGGGAAGTCTCAGATATTTTATAGGCAAAAGAGAGGTGTTACAACCCAAAATTTGGGAAGATCTAGTGATGAGTGAATTTGGTACACCTATGCCAGTGAGGGGATACTTATGAAAGTTAATTTTCAAACCAGAGCAATACTGAAAGCAACACAAAATCCTCTTGATATTGATTATGTTAGCCTCACATGCAGACAAAAATAAGATAGTGTCATCTGCATACTGAATGTTCACTATATTAGGACCATCATTAAGGAATTGGATACCAGATATCAGCTTGGACTCCACAGCAAGAGAGATCATTCTATTCAGAATGTGTGTGACAGTGATGAAAAGGAGAGGTGACAGGGGGTCACTTTGCCTAAGACCATTGGAGGAAGGAAAAAACCCTTTGGGAGAACCATTGAGTAAGATGGAAAATCTGGCATGAGTGATACACATTTTTATCCAATTGATCCATATAGGTCCATAGCCTAAACCAGAGAGAGAATCCAATAAAAAATCCGAGTGAACATTATCAAAAGCCTTCTCAAAATCCAATTTCAGGATATAACCAGGAATGCCAGCCACCTTCATGAAGTGTAATGCTTCCTCAGCAACCAAGAAGTAATCTTCAATGTGTCTTCCTGGAATGAAGGCACATTGGGAGTTGTCAATAATTTTGTGTAAAACAGGGGAAAGTTTGGAGGCCAAAGTTTTAGTAATAATTTTAAATAAACTATTCAGCAAACTAATAGGCCTAAAATCTTTAATGCAATGTGCCCCTTCCAGCTTAGGGATAAGAGTGATAAAAGTTTGATTAATAGGTTGAAGAAAATCTGTTTCTGTGGAGGAAAACAGATGATTAAAAACCTCCAAGATATCTTCTTTGAGAATGTCCCAGAATTGTTGGGAAAAAAAGATTGGAAAACCATCAGGTCCTGGGGCCTTATCTCCAGGTAGGAGCAACAAGTTCCTGTGAATCTCCTCCAAGGAGAAGGCAACTTCCAATACCAACAGATTCTGAATTTTGGTAGGGATTAAGGAATCCTAATCCAATTCAGGACTAACTCTAATGGGTTTATTGAATTGTCTGGTCAAATGGTTCTCTAACTCCTTGGCAATGGTGGAAGGAGAGAAACTAATGTTTTCCCCTATCTTTAGAGAGTAAATAGCATTGATTCTTCTTCTGCTATTAACCATATTGCGAAAGAAAGATGTGTTTAAGTCCCCTACTTTAAGCCATTGAATTCTAGACTTTTGTTTCCAGTATTCCTCTTGTTCTTGGAGTAGAGAGAAATGTTCTGACTGAAGATGTCTTTTCTCAGACAGCATATTTGTGATGAACTGTTGGGATTCGACTAGTGAGTCTAAATGGACAATTCGGGATTCAATAGAAAGTAATCTGCTATTTCTAACATTTCTTACTGGCCTAATCGAGCCAATAATCTGCTTCTTAAGCTGTTTGAGCCTGTATGCAAATTTAGTTATAGGAGAGGAAGATGTACAAATGTTAATGGAACTGTACCAAGAGACTTCTATGAAAGGGTTGAACCCTTCAAAAAGAAGCGAGGATTTATAAAATTTAAATGAGGTGGACCCCTAGTCTAGAGAAGTGGAGTTAAGAGAGATGGGTATATGATCAGAGATTACTCTGGTCCGACCCAGACAGAAAGAGTTGGGAAAAGAATTTGTCCAATCCATAGAGACAAGGAATCTCTCCAGTTTTACCATGGTAGGGGGCACTTGCAAATTGGACCAAGTGTATTTAGAATTATTAGGAGAGAAATCCACTAGGAAATGGCTATCAATAAAGGCATTGAATTGTCTCATAATAGATGAAATGTCGCACCTAGTGGAGTATTCATGTAAATATCTAGTGAGGTTAAAGTCCCCCACAATAACCTAGAAAGAGTTCACTTTATTGCTTACAAAATCTAATTCCGCAAGGAAATCAGGTTTCTAAATTGGATCACAGGGACCATAGACCCCTGTGAGCCACCAATCCATACCATCTGAAAGGCTAGTGAAATTAATAGAGAGGCAGTGTGTGGTAGAGATTGTATTCAACAGCTTTAAAAATCTATCATTCCACCCAATATGAAGACCCCCAGAAGTCCCCAAAAAGGGAATAAGGGACCATTGATTTAAAAGACCTCCTCCTAACTGCCTAAGTGCATATGGGGTAAAGGTCTCTAATTTGGTCTCACTAATGATAATGACATGGCATTTGTTAGTTTTGATGAAGTTACTAATAGTCTGTTTTTTCCCACTGGAACCTAGACCTCTAATGTTCCATGCATTAATGATCATTAATTGAGAGGAGAAAGAGAGAGAGAATCTAAATTCTCAGCCAAATTGGAGTCAATATTCAAGTCAATGTGAGGAAGTCCCTGTTCCCCTCTAACAGAATTAAGAAATTTCTTAGTCTCATCTGTGGATTTTAAAGAAATTCCAATGATACTACAAAAAGCAATGAGTTGATTATAGGACTCCCAATTGAGAGTATCACTAAGAAAATTAGTTGCGCTATCATTATTATCAACAGCAACAGAATCAGAAGATAAAGACCCAGAAAGGCATGTGTCAGAATCTAGCATAGTAGATGCAAGAGCAGAAGCATCAGTAATACCTGGGGGGAAAGTTGGAGTTGGAGGTTGTGTCTTGAATGCAACTTCAGCAGGACCACTGACGTCATCTTTCTCCAAACAGTCATAGACTGCAAGAATCTTCTTGAACTTAGCCATAGATAGGTTGCGAGCCTTAATTTATGACTCGACAAACGTAGAAGTTTCATCTCCTATATGCAGAGGCTCGGCAGAAAGGGTGTGGGGGTAAGAGTGCACAGAGAGATCATGGCCTACCTCTGAGACAGAGGGAGGAGTAGGTAGAATGCCTACAGAGGAAGAACCAGGCATAGAAGCAGGGCTAATAGATCGTGTCCAGACATTTTTGTCACCCCTAGAAGTATTGTTTCCTTTTCTACCTCTCCAACCTCTATTAGTCTTAAAAGATTTGCGTGCTGGGTTAAGACCAGAGGGACCAGATATAGAGGGGCTAGATTTTGCAGGCCAGGCAGGGAAAGGGCCAGAGGATGCAGGTGTAGAGGTAGCACTAGTGGCACATAAGTCTCAGCTTCTCCGGAACTTAATGGGGTAAACATGCTTGTCAAAAGTAAAAAAACGGCAGTCAGGAATATCCATTCCTGGATGAATCTTAACCCTGATTCTAGAATAACCTAGGGATTTAGCCGAGTCCATGGTAAGGTCTACCTCTAAAAGTTCAGCAAACCCATAGAGCATGTAGTGAAAGACATCAGTATTCCAAAGGTGATAAGGAATACCCTCGAGTCGGAGCCATACAATACCCCTTCTTCCTTCAACGTTAACACCGCGTTCGAGTTCGGTGACCAAGGAGTGAAGGAGGCAGAGATCATTTGAAGGGATGCTCTAAATTGGTTAAGGTAATTATTTTTTATCTGATGGAAGGGAAAAACTAATAAGAATTTATCAGAAGAAAAATCTTGAACCTCAACCACGGACGAATAAGGCCAATAAGTACTAATATGATCTACAATAGACTCCTTAGTGAGTTGACAGTGACATCAGAATATGTTCTATATATCATATTGCTTTATATCTAGTTTAAAATTAAATTATTGCTTGTGTACCTTGGTGTTAATCTAGCTATCATGAAGTTAAGAAATATAACTGCATGTGAGATTAGTACATAAAGAATTTGTTAATTTCAGACGTCAATCTTGATCATCTTTGGAGGTGTAATTAGAACCTCTAGAATGGATTGTTTCTCATTAGCGGTCTAATTATTTGGTTCCTTTTGTTGGATCGTTTGTCCTTTGTCTTGAGAGTCAACTTTTCTAAACTCTGTACATCACTGTCACCATCCTTTAACTACTGTATTATATCTGAAGGACGGTTTCAGCATCAAGATCTTGAAAGCTCCATTCAATAAAATAACACCAATCGAATTCTGCATATAACCACCATTTATAACAACTGTCCTAGTTTTCCGAAGAAGACTCCAAAGTCAACACCTCTGCTCACAATCCTCACATAATTAACATGTCAGAAGCAGCTTAATGGCTGTAATAAAACAGAGAAACGGATCTTTGGACCCACAAGCAAATTTGGTCTTTCTTTGCTCATCAATTTTTTTTTCTCAACCCTGCTGATTTCTTCTATTGACCACAGTGTGACGTTTGATTTGTCTCATACATGAAATTATGAAGCCGGTGCAAGGATACCAGGAAGTGCTGACGAGGAAGAGTTGGTCTTTGCTGCTTAACACATAACAAATCTAGGGAGCTTTGCTTCTGATGAGCTTCTCCTTCCACTTTTGACTGGTTGTGGGTTTCCTTCTTCCTTTCTCTTTTTGGGTAGAGAAGATTTGGTAGCAAGGTGGTGGTGGTGGGAGGATGGCGGGGGGAGGAGTGGAGGGAGATAGGGAGCTGGACAGCACTCCGACATGGGCAGTGGCGTCTGTTTGCATTGTGATCATTGTGGTCTCCGTAGCTCTCGAGAAAGCTCTCCATCGTCTTGGACATGTGAGTTTTTTTTTTTCGTTTGCGTGTTTTTGTTGGGTCTGTAAAGTTTCGTTCCTTATGGTTTTTGTTCTTGCCATTGTCACGGGAGAAAGGAAAATGTCAGAGCTTTCATGTGTTTCTTTCGTAGGATTAAGAAAAAAGTCAGAACTTTTCAAGTGATTTTTTTCAGGTATTTAGTACTAAAAACATGTCATTTCCTTAATTAGGATTAGGATCCAGTGTGTTTTTTCCTCCGGTTCTGGGTTTTTGTTTTATTCAGTTTTACTTTTTGATTTTGTAAGTTATGTCAGTTTTGTGAAAGGAAAGGCTTTCCGTTTCACTGGAAAATCTGAATTACGAGACAGGACAGTTTTTTGCTACTATTATTGTTTTATTTTTTAATTGTTAGTCTTGCTTATCACCAATCCGACTTACTGGAGATATGCACTGTGATTTCAGTGGTTTACAGACAAAAAGAAGAAAGCTATGGTCGAAGCTTTGGAGAAGGTTAAAGCTGGTAAGAACGTCACGTTTTGTCGCTTGAATGCTGTCTTCTAGGCTCTAGCTCAATATTGTAATTATAACTGCGATCCCCCATAGTTTTATCAGTGCTTATCGGTATTTTGGGCTTGTTATTCGTGATTTGTTTCATCAATTTCATTTTATTTATGTTTTGAGATTCCATTAAAAATAATTCGGTGACATAAAATGTTATTGACATTGCAGAGCTAATGATACTAGGATTCATTTCCTTATTGCTGACATTTGGACAAACTTACATTGCCAAAATCTGCATACCAGATAAAGTTGCAGACACAATGTTGCCCTGCAGCCATATAGAGGAGAAGGAAGAAAGTAGGGGTCATCATAGAAGGCTTCTTTGTGCTGAATCATCCATCAGTTCAAGTTCGAAGCGTAGATTTCTAGCCAGTGCTGTGTCATCTTCGTGTCCATCTGTAACACTATCTATCACAACTTTCAATTATATGTTATATAATGTATTGTTTAGGAAAGACTTCATTGTGTTAGTAATAGTACTATTTTTGTGAAGTGCAAACTCTACATATTTATAGGCAATCTGGACTAATTTTGATTCTTTTAACGCATGGAACTTTCTAATAGCTATGAAAATTTCTCAGGGAAAATAAAACAAGAACTGCAATGTATAAAATACAATATAGGAGAACTATTCTAAATATATTACTGATACTAAAAAAGATTTTAAAGCATAGAGTTCATAAAAACTCAAGATTATTTATGTTGCTATATCTACAGATGATGGAAACTAGAACTTATAGCTAATTTACTTAATCTGATTATAGTTGTTGTTGCTATGTATTCTAAACTTCTGACCTATAAATCATTCTATCAACAGGGAAAGGTGCCACTTGTTTCAATAAATGGAATACATCAGTTGCACATATTCATTTTTTTTTTAGCTGTCTTTCATGTATCATATAGTGCTACAACAATGGCACTTGGGAGAGCAAAGGTATTAATCCAACGGTCAATGTACTCAAGAGAATGGACCTTTGTAGTATCTATCTTCGGCATAACAAACACAGTTTTTCTTTTTACTGCATGTGTTGGTTCAGATCCGTAGATGGAAGGAGTGGGAAAAAGAGACTCAATCACTTGAATATGAATATTCTAATGGTAAGTTACCAAATCATAGAACACATGGATACATGTTTACTGTTTATATTGAGCTTAAATTGGGTGCTCTTCGTCATGCAGACCCTTCAAGGTTCAGGTTTGCACATGAGACATCTTTTGTGAGACAGCACGCAAGTTTTTGGAATAGCACTCGAATAATGTTTTACATTGTAAGATTTTGCAAGTTTATTTGGCAATTAGCATGTTATGATCACACAAGAAATATTTTTGTTCCCATATTAGTATATAATGACACATAAACATCTCCTTGACATTATAACCCATATTCCGTTTTGGAGGTTCACCAAGATTTCCTTTCCTAGCATTGCCTTAAGGTAGATTGTAAGCTTTTACTGGTTGTCATTCCTGCTTATCATAAAAATCATTTTCATGCGTTACTGTTTTTTTGCAACATCTATCTATTTTTTCTATAAAAAAAAAAATGCATCCATTGGGACTTGGGATTAAACCCACAACCCATCGGTTGGAGTAGTATCTATTTTAATAGTATGTTTGTGCATTTAAGTGTTAAAATATTTGTCATTTCAAAAATCATATATATGACTATATGAGAGAGGACATCCAGATATTTGATAGTTCTTATCCACCTCTGCAGACAAGTTTCTTCCGTCAATTTTTCAGATCTGTCCGTAAGGCTGACTACCTGGCAATGAGGAATGGTTTTATTTCTGTGAGTTCTCCAATGCTTATGACTCCCTTATGTATTTCTTCCTGTAGAATGTATTAACTTCCTCCCATACAGGCTCATTTGTCTTCTCCTACTAGCAAGTTCAACTTCCAAAAATATATTAAAAGGTCATTGGAGGATGATTTCAAAGTAGTTGTTGGTATCAGGTAAAATCACCTTTTTCAGCTTCTATCTTCAGTATTTCATTTATCATCAAAAGCATTCAAGATATTATAGTTTGATTTTCTTTCCGGATTGTGACATTGTTACAGTCTCTTACAGCGAAGTTGGATTTCTCCTCTCCTTGTCTAAACAATTTTCAAGTCTAATATAATCTGTTAGATTTCTACAAGCCAGAATCTTTACTTGCAAGATTGCGTCATGCATACTACACCCCATCTTTTTTAGGCTGTTATGAATTCTACTCTTTTTGACAGTATTCTGATTATACTTCATGCATGTTACGTAATCTTTATAGTTTTGTATTATATCATGTTATAATAATAATAATAACATGTCAAATGGTCCCAATCTAAACGTTATTTAGAACTCATGATGGCAATGCATCTTAATGAAATTAATTTTATTGTTTTCCTTCTAATGGAATTTTAAATCATCTGAACAGTTCAATCTTATGGATTTCTGTTGTACTGCTACTGCTTCTTAATGTTAAGGGTGAGCCTCATATAAGCAATTGTATTCCAAGCATTTGGCAATACAGTATAAAGTATATAATAAGAACTAAACTATATTTTTTATTGCAGGATGGGAAACGATGTTCTGGGCTTCGTTTATTCCCTTGATTGTATGAAAGTTCATATAATATTCTATTTGCAATAGCTGTAGAATTCCAAGTATTTGTCAACTATTTCTGTGTAAAGAAAAGATTATGACGTTTGGGCATATTAACAGATAGCCCTAGCAGTCGGAACAAAGCTGCAAGCTATCATCACAGATATGGCTCTTGAAATCAAATCTAGGCACGTTGTGATTCAAGGAGTTCCACTTGTGACTCTTAGTGACCATCACTTCTGGTTTGCTCGCCCTGGATTAGTATTGTCCCTGATCCATTTCACGTTGTTTCAGGTACTGTGAATGTGCCTTATGATAGTTGCAGAAATGTAACGACATTTACAAATATGAGATTCTTGGATATATATGTTTGCCACTATCTGACAGCTAGTGAAATGTAGAAATATTGATTATTTAACATGTGATCATTTCTTTTGACTTCTATTCAAAGTGGAGTTGAAGGTCTTCCCTTTTAAATGAAATCCAAATCTTATGATCCTTTTCCATCTTAATGCAGAATGCTTTCCAAGTAATTTACTTTTTATGGATTTGGGTAATAATGCCATTTTATTCTTTTCTAAATTATTTTTATCTCCTAGATGTACAATTTCTTAAATGGATTGCTGAATTTATTGTCTCCTCTAAACAGTACTCATTTGGGTTAAATTCTTGTTTCCATGAAAATAAGAAGTTCATCATTGCAAGGGTCTGTCTTGGGTAAGCATCAGCTTTGGTTCTTCCATTTGTCATTTCCTATTTCATTATCAATTATGCCACCTAATCTTATTCATGTATTTTTATAAGACGTGTAGTTATTGTTTGCAAACTTGTGTCTGTTTCTTTCTTGTTTCATTTTGTGCAGGGTAGGAGTTCAATTTCTGTGCAGCTATGTTACACTTCCCCTATATGCCCTTGTATCACAGGTTTGTCTACTTATTTTATTCTGCCCAGAATTACGACCCGTTGGGCTTCTAGTCTTGGTAACTGCAAAACTGAATTCTTTTTTGCTGTCAAGTGATTGTACTCGCATTTACTAGATAAATTCTATACATATCATGGCAAACTTGGATATTTGTTTAGCAGTTAATACTAACTATTATATTAGCAGAAACGGACCTCCATCTGAACCTTTCCTTCATAGAGTGATGATTTATAGTCAACCAGAAGTAGGAGAAAAAAAAAGATAGTTGTGTAAAAAGCTGAAAACTCATCTTATGTTCTTTTCCTCTTTAGATGGGTTCACAAATGAAGAGATCCATATTTGATGAGCAAATTTCCCAGGCCCTCAAGAAGTGGCATCAGGTTGTAAAGAAAAAACGTGTGAAATCATCGCCAACTTCCCAATTAACAACCACAAGTGCAACCCCAAGCTCTTCTCCAATGCATTTGCTTCGCCAGTTTAAAACAATTGGGCATTCGAGCTCCGCCATTGCCCCTCCTGGTAGAAGCTATTTTTCAGATAATGACATGTCAGATACAGAAATTGAGATGATCTCTTCAACAGCATCAGCCAATGTCCAGTCTGATGTAGAGTCAGGACCAACAGTGCGGCACTGAGATGCATGGGCATCTAGAAGGGAGCCAGAAAGATGATTTCTCATTTGTAAAGCTGACTGCACCAGCAAAATGAGTTCTTTCTACTCTATTTAACGAGTTCAGGTAAATTGTGCGGTAATGCTTCTTTTGTATGTTATGGTACTTGGTTTAGTTTTCGATAAAATAAGATTTCGGTAGTCTTGTGCTCTCCTTCAACAATGGCAGTACAGATATATTATGTATCAAGATAATTTTTTGCAGCTCGCAAATACCTTACAAGATATTTGAATGTTTAAGCTGAAGTACAAGAAAAGATATACTTAGATATTTTGCTATTAAAAAATATACAAAATATTATCCATGATCTCCATGCAAGATATTCTCCAACTTCTTTTGACTAGGCAAGATATTATCCGGAGAAATTCGAATATCTCCAACAGTCCCCTCAAGTGAAGCTAGATGGGAAGAACAGTAATTAAGCTTGTTTCTGAGGAGGATGAATCGAGCATGTGATAATGCTTTTGTAAGAACATTAACTACTTGATCTGATGTGGAGATTTGTCAAATAATGAGTTGTTTTTTAGCAACTTTTTTCCTAACAAAATGAAAATCAATTTCCATGTACTTTGTACGTGCATGGAATACTGGATTTGCAATAAGAAAGGTAGCACCCAAGTTATCTCATCAAAGCATAGAAGGTGATTGTTGTGGATAAGGGATTTTGACATTGTGATCATTTTTACTTGTGACAGACTTTTTCACTCTACAATTGTTGAAATCAAGTTGTGATCATTACTCTCGATTTACTTAATGTTGACCTTCGAAACACTTTAAAGAAATTTGTGGATGTAGTTAGTCCTTTGTTTCTTCAACACAATGTTGCATTAGTCGAAGGTTTCCACATTTGCGAACTTTTTCTTTTTCTTTTTTCTTTCTTTCCAAATAAAATGAGCAAATCAATTGAAAAATTAGTCAATAAGTGTAGCATCATGATCAAAATAGGAATTATAAAAAAATGAATAAAATAAAATAATATGTACTCAAGGATTGACCTTTGGTTTACTCTAATGTAATGCGATTGCATTTGAAATAAATAATATTAAAATAGGGTGAGAGAAATAAATTCTTTCCGCAAATGACATGGATGGAAGAAATAAGATGAGAGAACTATCTCGGAGATAATCAATGTAACGTCGGTAGGTTGATGGATTACACTTTATTTGGCACAAGGTAGCTCTCTCCCTCTCCCTCTCTCTCTCAAGACTCTTTTTAACTCAAAATGTGAATTCTTAAAGGTCTTCAAATTCTGACCCAAATTCCCTCCCAAAATATGTATCCTAAAGACTATACTTCATTTTCCCCCTTAAAGACTTCCCTCAATTTTCGTCCTTAAAGACTCCACTCAATTTTTATCTTCCTCGAAGTTGAGGTGCTACTCTGTTTATAGAGTGGTGGATGGGTCAAGAAAATGGACAATAGACAAGACAATTCAACTACAACAAGTGTTTCCAAATATGAGGTGTAAAATGCATAGAACTCAAAGTCTTTTGTAGAATGTAGGATCCCTATTATTTTAAATAGAAGTCATTTTACTACATTAATTGTTAGAATATTCATCCCCTTAATAGTGAATTCGATGTTATAAGTCTAATTGAGTCAACACATAATTCATGGAATCATTGTAAAAGACAATAATTTAAATTTAAAATTATTCCAAAAAGAAAAGTAGAAGGCAAAGGCACAATTATTATGTGTAGGACGAAGCATCACATGTTTTACGTTAGACATGGTTTATTATGCGTTTAATGAAAAAAATTTAAACTTTCCAAGATTGTACTAAAGGATATGAGGAATATTCCTATAAAATCTTTTCAAATTTTGAAGACTTAGCGAGGACATATGTCCTCATGATTTTCTGTTTTTTTTAGTAGTAGACACTATCAATGGTGTGTTATACATAAGATGCAGCAATGTGTGTGTCTTATATAAGACACAATAGCAGTTGCGTCTTACGCCTAAAAGTGTTAAAACTTTCGAGTGAAGTCTAGGATATAAGGAAGCTATTTGTAAATTTCAACAAGTTTGGAGATTATTAAAGTACTCTGTTGTAGCGATCTTTCCAAGGTATCAAGAGAGATAAAATATGTATTCCATGAGATAGATCTAAAATGACAAAAATACTCTTATGGTCATGAAGACTCAAAGAGAGGTTTGCTAATGCAATCTAATGTATTCTAATGTCAAGGAAGGAATGAGAGTGGAATGAACCTAATGGTTGACCTAAAAGTGATCGAAACCGAGAGTCTTCCGAGAGATGCCAAAATAAGATATCTACATTGCAATGGCACATGTAATTCTCATAACAATTATTGGATCCAAATTAATTTTGCTATAGCACAAGCCAGACTACGATATTTAGATTCAATGCTTGAACAGGAGACAACATTCCATTTTCGAGAGCTCTATGAAATTAGATTTGGACTACAATAAATGCAAAATGCACCTTGAGGGCGACAATCATCTGGGCAACCTGCCTAATTCACATCTGAGTAGGCTTGCAAAGTAAATGATAGGCAACTTTTAAGTAAAAGTCCATGTGAAATGGTGGCTTTCAAGTAATGCATGATGCATTTGATCACCATCCAATGAAGCAAGGTGGGTGCTTGCTTGCATTGACAAACCTTATTAACAATAAATTGCCCTCCTTCATTTTGGTATGACCCAAGAACTCTTGGATGTATTTGGGCGTGTGTTCAACCTTTCACGCCTCGCACGAGTCGTCATTGACATGGTTACAAATGGAGAGATTGTTGATATCGTTAGAGAGATTATTGGTGGCACTAGACTCAGGATACCAATTGGAGTCCAGAAGCATTGGAACGAAAGCAACAAAGGCTGACAATTGTGTAGATGCAACTTGATTGGAAATATCAAAACATCAACGATATATAAGTACAACATGACAAAAACAGACACAGAGTTGACATTGAATTGAATGTTGATGAGTGGTACGAGGCCTATTGTTGTTGTTGTTGTTGTTGTGATTGTATCGACCAAGTCGACCACCACCACATCTAAAGTTACCACCACAATCTTCATTTAAGTGATTGGTTTGCTGCTGGTTGTTGCCTTTAGTGACTTGTTTGAAAGTGACATTGGTCATTAGAGGCACAACAACCTCTTTTGATAGAGCATGACATTCAAAATGTCTTTCATAGCTAAAGAGAAGGCTATGAACCTCTGCCACTGAAAGATCATCAAGCTTAATGTAGACAGAGATAATAAAAGGATCATAAGTAGGTCCAAGACCATTGAGGGTGATATCAATGAGGTCTTGTGAAGAGACTGCATGCCCAACCATTGCAAGAGAATCAGTGAGAGATTTGACCTTCTTGATATAGCTAGCCATGGTGAGTGAACCTTTGGTGATGTAAGAGAGATCATGCTTGAGATCATGAACCCTCGTTTGTGAAGAGGAGGCAAACAATGTTTAAAGTGTCAACCACATCAAGTGCGACGTTTGATAGTCAGTGACCTATCCAAGAGCATTTCCTGTAAGAGATGAATATATCCAACCAAGGACTAATTGATCCTGTTCCTCCCACGTTGTGTACTCGGGATTGGGTATTGTCATTGATGTTGAAGTTGAAGTAG
The DNA here is from genome assembly GCA_024699735.1 of Posidonia australis. Lineage (NCBI taxonomy): Eukaryota > Viridiplantae > Streptophyta > Magnoliopsida > Alismatales > Posidoniaceae > Posidonia > Posidonia australis. The sequence continues at coordinate 2,042 of JAMKQA010036821.1, read as the reverse complement.
AAGTCGACGTAGCCTTCTTTGGTGACATCGTGGAAGAAGAAGAAGGAGGAGGAGGAGGAGGAGGAGGTAGCCATGGAAGCAAAAGAAATTTGGATGTTTAGCCCTTCTTTGATTTCAAGAATAATGCATGAAATAAATCTAAAATAGGAATTACTATTTTGTTTAGTCTAGAAATAAACCAAATTAAGAATTACTATTAGCAATTCCTATTATGATTTACTTATTCTAGAATAACTATTCTATAAGAAGAGTAAAATAAAACTATTCTGATATATGCATGTATATGATATATTTATTTTTTGTATAAAAATTAATACATATATAATATAATATATACATGCTTAAATTAGATATATATCTTGATAATCAAGTTGATTATTATTAACCTATTATGTTTTCTACTTATTCCAACATCTATTTTGATACTTATTCTACTTTTCACTCAAACCAGAATATTTTCCTATACACGATTTTTCATTTTTAAAAGAAAATCATTTCCAAACTAAATAGCAATACTATCAGAATATTAATACTTCTTTCCACTTATTCCCACTTTTCTTATTCTACATCTAAATAGGAGTTTAGTATTGTGTTTACTTTCAACAATGGTAGCACACATATATTATATATCAAGATATTCGTTACAACTTGTAAATATCTTACAAGATGTTTGAATGTTTAAATTGAAGCACAACAAAAGATATTTTAAGATATTTTGATATTCAAAAACATGCAAGATATTATCCATGATTTCCATACAAGATATTCTCTTTCACTAGGCAAGATATTATCTAGAGATATTCAAATATCTCCTACAGTTTTGTACATGTCACTAGATTTTACCTAGAAGTTACATATAAATTTTAACTGACTTATGGCTTCTAAGCATAGAGTAGCATGGTAGAGTTGAATTTCAAATCAATTTACAACAAATTCTACTCTTCTCTATGCACTTCGTAGTCATGGGAGTAAAGGTATTCTGCTCTTCTCTAACACCTTATAAAGTATAGATATGCTTGTTAGTAGGTTTCAAGCTTTCAGCTTTAGGCTCATTTGGAATAGATTTTAAATGTAGAATTTTAATTCTATACACATAAGTTGAGGTAGAACAGTTGTATAATTATAGGTGTAAAATCTGTTTGGTGCAAAAGATAGATTTTCCTATGATTAAACTAAAGTTGAATTCTCAAACAAAGTATATACACATAATCAGTCTTGTCTCAATTAATGTGTAGAATCTATCATTTCAATGGGTGTTTGGTTTAGCTAGTGGTCATATCAAGATTCTAGGACTATTTGTAAGCCCAAAATCTTTACCAAACAGGGCCTTATTAGTGTTAAAAATGCAGGCTACTTGCATGATGTAGTAGTTTAACTTGTTTAGTTGTCTTCCATTTAGTTGTTGAGGAAAGAGAGAGAGGCGGAGTTTGTCTTAGATTTCATTGTAGACATGCTCAAGTGGCATCTTCATACTAAAATCACCTAGAACCATTCAAACCGTAGTTAGGTATTGGATATGTCTTTAATTTTCTACTTTTAATGCATTCATTTTACTTGCATGTCTTCCGGATACGTGTACGTTGAAAAGTAGCAATCCAAAATAGGACGTTTGGTTTCACACAATTTAGATTTTCTTATCTTTTTTGTGTTTAACTTCAAATCTGAATTTAAGAGATGTCTAGAATTCGTGAAAGGGTAAGATTGTTTCCTCTATATTATCCTTTTATGTTTGACTTTAAATTTGAATCTAAGGATTGTATTGGATTTGTAAATGGATAAGAATGTTTCTTATATATTATTCTTTTATATTTGATTTCAAATTTGAATCTAAGGATTGTCTAGTATTCGTGAAAGGGTAAAATTGTTTCTCCTATATATATGAGTTATATGTGTAGGATCGGATAACTCCTCTAGAGGGGGGGGTGAATAGAGAATTAACACTTTTTAATTACTTAGATTGGTTTTTACAGATTAACGAAAAATTTCATACAAGGAGATTATTTAACACGTATAAACAAGCTTAACTACTCAAGCAATCGATG